>OV816026.1:107510740-107638935 GCA_929113105.1 Agrypnus murinus | reverse complement strand
CGCCCATGTCGTGTATGACCAAGCCGTCGTGGACGTCTCGCCGATACTTCCTCCAGTCCTCACGGCTGGTTATGAGGACGGGCCGACGGAAGTGGGCGAGGGCGAATTGGGTTTTGCCCACCGCCGTCGGTCCCAGGAATATCGGCGTCCTCCATTCCCCTCCTTACAACGGCACTAGCGCCCTGTTGAAGGCGTGTGCTTCAAACCTTCCCCCCTCGGGTTCGGCGAACACCTGCGAACGACGGATATGAAAATTAGAAAGGGCCCGCCCTCTCAGGCAATGCGCCCACTCACCTCAAAGTAGGCGGCAAGCGCCCGCTACTGCGCCAGGTAGTACGCCGGCCGGGCGTCCTCCACGTACCACAGGGCGTCGTGTGCGGTCGGCTGGACGCACGCCCTCCTCGCCAGCGCGTCGTGCGGCGACTGACGCTCACCGCCGTCTTCTGGCCGCTGCTCGGGAGAGCAGTAGGCGGGCTGCCTCCCGAACCGTATCAGGTACGGGTCCTGCGGCGGTCCTTGGCGGGCGACTGCGGGCACGGGCGCGGGCACGGGCTGCTGTCCCCGGGGATCTCTTCGCCTTCTGGCCGGCAACGTGCAGTCCAGGTATGCCGCAGCCGCGTTCTCCACCATCTTCAGATTTTCGGGCTGCGGCAACGTCCACCTCCTCTTGGCCCACCGCCCACGCGCACAACCTGTAGATGCTGAAACATAAGAAACACACGCTTATCTACGAGGCGTAATACAATCGTCCTGCTACCGCGACCGTCCGTCGCTGTCGCGCCGCGTCCGTTCGTTTCGGTAAACTTTTGAATAACGGCAAACTTGTAAGTTTTGCACGAACTAATCGAACGACGTCCGGTTAGAAAAATAGCTTCGTTTACCTGATCAGGTGCTGCGACCTGTGCGGTCCGCGCAGCTGCGTCGCGGAACCTGTTGATGTTAATAATTTTTTCATTGCTTTCGTGACGTCTTCACCGGTTTTTCGTTTAAGTGGACACGCCCAAACACGCTTGCTAAACATATTCAACAATACTAAAATATATCGAAAACCTTTATTGATTTTAGCATAGGGAATCATTTCCACAAGATCGGCCATGTACAAATCGCTCAAGCCTTTTACTATTACGCGTCTTCTTCGAAATCGTTTACGAGCAGGTTTATGCAATTCTTAATTATTTGACGTTTGATACTCATTTAGAAAATGCTGGAACACTAATAACAGCTTCAAAAATAAATATGTCCGTTGTTCAAGGTCTCTTCGCCTTAAACTTATCCCCTTTCTTCAATGACACTCCGATGAGTGATTCGGCATCGTATAACGTATCGTTTAAAAAGATTTGCGCATCTGTGGGATAGTATTTGATTTGTTTAATGATACCTTTTGTTAGAGGAACGACATACTCAAAGTTGGTGGAGTTCAAAAGTGCATAACCGTTTTCATGATTGTATATTCCCATCATATACAACATTGTCTAGTAGTGCACATTAGACACGTCTTCTAAAAGGAATACTTTTGCACGAGCGTCGAGTTTAACTCGGACAGGAGTTTTGTGAAGATGTTTACCGAACTTATCCAGAGTCATCGTCTTGAGGTAATGACGATATATGGTGATATGGATGACTAATAACAGCTTCGAAGTAAAATGGGACGGCTGTAGACGGATATAGCAAACCTTTCGCATTAATCGTATCACCTTTTCTCAATCATTTCCACAAGGTCCACCATGTACAAATCATTCAAGCCTTTTACGATTACGCGTCTTCTTCGAAATCGTTTACGAGCAGGTTTATGCAATTCTTCAATTATTTGACGTTTGATACTCATTTAGATAATGGTGGAACACTAATAACAGCTTCAAAAGTAAATATATCCTTTGATCCAGGCTTCTTCACCTTAAACTTATCACCTTTCTTCAATGACACTCCGATGAGTGATTCGGCATCGTATAACGTATCGTTTAAAAAGATTTGCACATCTGTGGGATAGTATTTAATTTGTTTAATGATACCTTTTGTTAGAGGAACGACATACTCGAAGTTGGTGGAGTTCAAAAGTGCACAACCGCCTTCATAGTTGTTTACTCCCATCATATACAACATTGTCTCGTAGTGCAAACTAGACACGTCTTCTAAAAGGAATACCTTTGCACGAGCGTCTAGTTTAACTCGGACAGGAGTTTTGTGAAGATGTTTACCGAACTTATCTAGTCATCGTCTTGAGGTAATGATGATATATGATGGTATGGATGACTAATAAGAGCTTCGAAGTAAAATGGGGCGGCTGTTGACGGATATAGCGACGTACCTCTCACCCTGATCTTATCGCCTTTTCTCAATAGTCTCCCAATTAAGTTGGCAGCACTAATGCCGTTTACAAACATATAGCATGGTGGTGAGCTGCACACTTCTTGTACAGTCCCTTCTGTAAACGGTATTGTGTATTCCCGTTTACTGTTGCTACCTTTCAAATTGTAATAGTTCGGTAGTTCGGAAATGTTAGGTTCATTCGACGCTGGCTCGGTGTCCGCCCACATATACATCATTGTTGTGTACCTTACATTTTGTATATCTTCTAATAAGTACACTCTCGAACGAGTGTCGAGTTTCACTAGGACAGGGGTTTTGTGAAGATGTTTACCGAATTTATCGAGCGTCATGATTGCACTAACGTTAGCAATATTATGAAACGGATGGATATGCGTGTGATGATTTATTCGGTAATTTTAGCAGCTCTTAATTCATCGATAATATATATGATTTCATTAGTGTGAGCGGTGTGACCAGCCGATTTTGAACTTAAAAGGAGTCTCAATCTGTCCACTAATTTATTAGGATCTTTCCAAGGTATAAATTCCACCTGTTTATTATTATAGTTGAGAACGCGCATATCACCACCGCCACGTTTTGGTAATGTGCGAGTTTTCGATCGCGTGACCGGTGTAGTAGGTGTAGACTCGCTTCGAAATCTTGCTCCAGGAGTAGTTAGAAGGGGTCTAATTATATTTGAATATTTCTTTCCGGTTCCGTGTAGCTGTGCACCCTCAATGTAATCTCTTCTGGTAGCATTGGTACGTGTAAGAAGGTCCTTATACTTCTGCAAGTCTGATTGGGTGTATCCAATAGGTGCTTTTTTAAATACTAATTCGTAAAAACCAGGAGTGCCTGTATATTTAAAAATTGTGCCTGAGGGTTTTTTAATAATAAAGTCGTTCTCGTCAAAAGTGAGTACGGCGTCTCCGATTAGGTACTGGTGAGATTCCGGATGGAATCGTACTCCATAATGATGATCGAACTCGTTCTTAGTATCCTTGAACATGTTTTCCATATACATTTTAGCTCTACCCGAAAAGGTCTCATCTATGTAAGTTTGGAATTCCGGACTGAATCCAACAGCAGCAAGTTGTTCTTTCAATTGATCCAATGTTGGGATCCCAGATTCTTCCAGGACTTCTGTTTCAAAAACTGAGATATCAGGTGAGGGAACGCTAGTAGTGTGCATTCTTTGGGCAATAGGTGATGGTTCGTGAGGTATTCGTCTTGCGGGTAGAAGTCGTTTATAAAATTTTTTTGGGGTCGAGGTAGGTATGGGAGAAGGCACTTCCGTTTTTAAGGGTTCTTCTTTCGGAGTTAATAATTCCGTTTTAACTCCGGTTATAAACTCACGCAATGGTTGAGTGATAGGTTGATAGCGGCGTTGTAGTTCCACTTCTGACCGTGCAATTTCAGACTTGAGACTTTTGTATTTCTGTTTAACATGACGTCGTGCTTTAACGAAGTCTTCTGCTACACGCTTGTCCATGTTTACTAAAACGTTTAGTTCGTGTCTTCGGTATTTATGGTGAAGTAACAGTCGAAACATTTTCGATAACGTCCCCCATTAAGTGGATAATCTTTATCGATTACTAAAAAGCCATATTTCTTCTTCCAACAGTGTAAACACAAGTGTTTAAACGCTTCGAAAGTCATATCCCCGCTAACATGATCGTTAAATATGTGTTTTAAGTTAGTATTATCCTGCTTAAACACGACAATGAGATTTGAATTATCTCTTACGAGTTGTTTAGGTATCGCAGAATATGTCTGACATAAATAAAAACAATCGATGTGTTGTCGATGTATGTCTCCCGAAGCAGAAGTAATCACGTATGGTGCTTTGACTATCGCAAACTACATCATCGAAGATAATAACCGAGTTTTGGTTTGCATCCTTAGGTGGTAATATAGTTTCAGAAGAATCGTATTCGAAATAACCGATGGGTAATGATCGAAACAGGTCGCGCAGATATGCGTATTTCGGTTGATAAAGAGATTTACTATAAACATATACGTTTTCGAAGCGTAAACCGTTTGGATGTTCTAGTAAACTTATCATTAGGTTGGTTTTACCACATCCGGAACTGCCTACTATTATACCGCGTTTGCATCCTGCACCCAACAATACGCTATGTTTAAACACTTGTGGCGTCGGTGAACAATTATCCCGATTTACAACCGGTAATCTGTGTCTCTGATGCACCAACTTTAGCTGCTCCATGTAGGACACGTTGTGAGGGAAGAGCACACGTGTGTGATATATATAAATATATGTAGACGGGTCACTTACAGTCACTCTTCACCTGTGATAGGAGGAGTAATGTGTTATGAAACGTACTGTGCGAAAAGCGGATAATCGTCAATCAACTCGTAAGGGGAAGGGAGTGATCAACACTCTCATTAATAAGTTACCGTTAGAATTACATTTACCAGGGTATAACTACTGCGGACCTGGCACCCGTTTACATCAAAGGCTTGCTCGTGGAGACAAAGGAATAAACCCGTTGGATGAAGCTTGTAAAGAGCACGACATAGTCTATTCAAAAACTAACGATCTTGGTGAACGTCATAAAGCCGATAGTATATTAGGACGTAAGGCGTGGACTAGGTTTCGTTCTAAGGACGCTCGTTTTGGAGAGAGAGCGGCTGCACTTACTGTGGCCGGCATTATGTCTGGAAAAAGAAAATTGGGTATGGGTGTTCGACGACGACGACGACGATCTAAGGTGAAAAGAAGGGGTACTTTAACGTTCAACAACGCCATCAAATTAGCTAGAAAACGTATTGGTGGTAAAGTAAAAAAGTTATCTTTAAAACGATCTGCTCGTCTTGCCCTAGCGGCCTTGAAACGTAAACGTATCATTGCTCCCAAAGGTCGGATTATACCTATTCCCAAGCAAGGTGGTTTCCTACCGCTGATTCCTTTATTTGCCGCTCTCGGAGCTATAGGCTCGTTAGGAACTGGAGCAGCTGCGGTTGCCAAAGCAGTGAATGAAGCAAAAGCAGCGAAATCAGCGCTCGAAGAAACGAAACGACACAATATAGCAATGGAGCAAGCGCCTGTAGGAAAAGGATTATATTTGAAACCGTACAAAAAAGGATTAGGATTGTATTTACGACCTCCAAAAAACTACCCTTAAAGCTACCACACCGACCACTGACCAATATAGATCTGTCAAAGTACGTAAACGAGTTAAAAATTCCATACTTCAGTGGTATTTTTATGCGAAACGGGTTACCGAAACGTATCCGTAAAAACGAATGTGGAATTGTGAATTTGGATGATACAGATGGGGAAGGTACGCATTGGACATCGTATGTTAAACGTGGTCGACATATATTATACTTTGATAGTATTGGACAGTTAAAACCCCCACTAGAACTCGTTCATTACTTTAAAAGTGATGGTAGCTTAAACCTTATTAGTTACAACTATGATGCTTTTCAGAAGATAAATTCGTACAATTGTGGACATTTAGCGCTGAACTTTTTATATGAAAACACTCCTTAACATTTCCTCAGTCTTACCGGGAATGTTGAGATGTCTCAAACATTCATCTTCTCCTCTACAACGTCTGTTTTAACTTCTCCTTTTAACCCTCCCATATATTTGGATCCTACAAAACAATGGGTTATGCGTTTGACAAATTTCGAAACGTTCAATACTATTCCGAACGTAACGGATAAAAACAACGTGTTTAAAATGGGACAAAGAATAATAAAGATACCTACTGGATCATATGAGCTTACTGATATAGCTCAATACATTAATTCTCAAGTAAACGGTGAGTCTGTTAACATCGATCCGAATCATAATACCCTAAGATCGATTATAAAAGCCGATCACGACATTGACTTTACAGTTGAACACTATCGGAACATTGTTAGGGTTTAAGAATAGAATCTTAAAAGCTAAGGAACGTCACATATCTGATTTTCCAGTTAAAATTATCAAGGTTAACTCGCTAATGATAGAATGTAATATAAATAACAGGAAATTATATTAATGATACACCTGCCCATGTGATACATCAGTTCCTCCCCAGTGTTCCTCCTGGATTCAAAATAATAGAAGCACCTGAGACTGTACCCTATTTACCAATTAATGTCAATACTATTTCAAACATTACCCTTAAAATATTGGATCAAGACGGGGATTTGGTTAATTTCCAAGGGGAAACCGTGACGATAGGACTTCATTTGAAGAGCGTGGATGATGGTGTTCAAATATAACACGCCTCGATGTTGCACTGATCGCTCTGGCTATAAAAGATCGTGTTGGAAGCGGAAAATGGTTAGTCAGGCATCGGTCGCTACTCAATTGACAAGGGGTAACCGCTTATTCTTGCAAACCTTAGGCTTTGTTATCCCAAAATGAATGTGCTAAATGTAAACGAAAAAGTGCTCGTGGATAACTCGATTGTTGGAGCTGAATTTCACACTCACCAACCTTATACCACTCGTTTTGAGAATAATGATGAAATTCGAATACCTATTCAAGAGGATATGTCCACTTTGCCTTCGCGTAGTTATCTATATGTAGAAGGTACTGTACTGAAAGAAGATGGTAAACCATCAGCGAGTGGTAAATTTATAAACAATGGTATTGCATATCTTTTTAGTGAGATTCGGTACGAAATGAATGGATTTGTGGTGGATTCGGTAACAAAAGTTGGTCTAACAACCACCATGAAAGCTTACCTTTCCCACAATTCGAATGAAAGCGTTAAGTTACAAAACGCTGGTTGGTTTCAGGATGGTACCAGCATCTTGCTAGATAGTAAAGGTAATTTTTGCGCCTGCATACCTTTATCAACACTGTTGGGGATTTTTGAAGACTATGGAAAGATTATTATGAATATTCGTCAAGAATTGGTATTAATTAGAAGCAATTCCGATGTCGATGCCCTAATATCCACCGATGCTAATGAAAAGCTTAAGATTAACTTGCAAAAAATATATTGGAAAGTTCCACATATTCAACCGGGATTGGCGGAAGAATTATCATTAACAAAATATATTGGGAAAAATATTGACACTCAAGTGGCATTTAGAAGCTGGGAAACACATATTTATCCCGCTGTACCGCAAACGGATAAGCACAGTTGGTCTATTAAAACATCGACCACTCTGGAAGAAAGATATGAGCACATTCGACCCCTGTGATATTCAAAACGTGACGGTATTTTTAAATACGGAAAGATATCCTTACGATCAATTAAATATTAATTATGGTGAAAATCGATATGCTACTTTATACGAAATGTATGCTAACTTTCAACGATCCTACTATGATAAACCCAACAAACGTCTACTGGCTCCTGATAGATTTAAGGCACTTACACCTCTAATCGTCATCGACTGTTCGCGACAGAAAGATTCCTTGCTAGGGAAAGCTGTCGTTCTTCGAGTTACTTTCGAAACTCACAAAAGCATTCCAGCGAACACTACTGCTTACTGTCTCATTTTGCACGATCGTGTATTTACGTATAATGCATTGACGAAGCAAGTACGTCAACTGTAAAGGAAATCGTTATATACGTCCAAGGACCTGTTACCTTTATTAGTATAGTCGCACGCTTCGATCATGCTAGTTATCGATGTGCAAGGTTTCAAGACTTCAGAAAAAGACTTTGCACCCAAGGAATTAGCCGTGTTTGATGGACATCGTGTCTCACTACGTTTTCAAACCTCCATTCGCCTTTCGCAACTTACCACCCACGTTTCGTCAACAAGCTACTTGGTTAATGCATAATCATCATTGTCTGGATTGGAATGAAGGATTCACTCCTCCCTTTATGCTTCCTGTAATTCTGCAACGCTTGACTCAGCAGGCGGATACCGTTTACGTGAAGGGATCTGAAAAGAGCAACTACATTCGACGTTTCGTATCACAACCGGTGGTGGAGTTACCAGAGGAACCAGCTCTACAGGCTATGCTTCCATCATGCTTTTATCATCATCATTCACTGTGCTATTGTGCATTAAGTAATGTATACTACTTATATAAAACTCATGTAATGGATTTTTCAGAATAAAGTTTTTAAATATCCATAATGGTTTTATTAAAACAACATAATAAGATTACAACTATTTATTCATTGTCTATTACAAACTTATATAACTATTCACGATTAAATATAACAATTACTAAACTTTAATACCCAATCCAGATAACATCATATGATTACAACTCTTCATTGTCTATTACAAACTTATATAACTATTCACAATTGAATATATAACAATTACTACCCTTTAATTCCCAATCCAGATAACGCACCAAACCCGAAGGAAAACCGACAGCAGCAAGGTTGTCACGTGCACGTTCAGTTGCAGCAATCCATTCACTATACGGTGTAACACATTTACATTTGATAAGAATGAAATCACATTTATCAGGCAACAAGTTAATAGTATGACGATGTATGAGCAACCCCTGTTCTGTACATGTGGAATTTTGTATATTTATAAGTTTACCATTTTTTAACAAATAATGGACTTCTACACCTGCACACGAAGTGTGTCGATAATCGTTTTCACTACGTACAATCACAGTGTTCGATAGTTTACCTCTTTCGATTAACAACCCGGTATTGTGCGTTTTATAACGCGAAAATTTAATTTCACCCTTATCTGTTGTTTCAAGAACCCAGTAATGTTGCCAACCCACTTTGATTGAACCCATTTTTGTAACTGACGGTAAGCGACTGATGTGACTATTACTATTAACGTGTATTATAGATACCCTCTCTATACTCTTCTTTCAAAACTGGAGCGATTACATTTTCCACGTAGCTTATTCGTCTCTGAAATCGCACCCTATCCCTTGCTATTATCTCCCATTGACTTCTGCGTGCTTGACGATGTGCATACTCCCATGTTAACATGTAATGCATTTTGTTTTTACTTTCATCAAATGTCACTAAACCACCCATTTAATCCGTCCTCTATTAAGTCATATGCAAAGTCCCTTAGATGTTGCGCATTGAGCTTTTTTACCAAACACTCATCACAAGTCACACCTCTAATGAAGTCTTGACACAACTGCACGCCTTTTCTATATCGTTGTGCTAACTCTTGACAATATTCTGGACTGAATATCCCCGTACCATGAACAGCTTCGTGTGCCGCATCCTCCTCTAGCGCTTCTAATTCACACCGTAGTTTCACCACAGAATTCAGTTTATCAATAGCTTTGCTTGATACGTCTTCACTGTTACGCGTCTCCATTGTATTTCACTACGTTACACCTAGACCATGTGTTCTTATATTCACCCGCCCCCCACCCTTTCCCCTCTTCATTCTTCCATTACGCAATACACCTTTTAACTTCCACATCCACTATTACCTTTTCTGGTAGATAATGCACAACTTCTAGCATTCCAAACACGTTCGGGATTTTCATCTTCATTAATGGTTCCAATATGTTTGTGATGTTCACTATGCAGTCACCAGGCATGTCTACAACACCATCTATTATGCTATGGTAGAAATTGAAAAATTCCAAACCCTTCAGAAGGTTTAATCGATATGTTAGTAACGGTATTAACTGCCACAGCTCATATAAGGACTCCCAAGCTAAATACAATTCATCATCTCCTGCATCAGTTATCTTTATGATTTTTGTTTTATCGTAATTTCTGTTAACACGCTCAAACGAGATAGTTTTTGTACCCATTTTCAAAGGAACCCCGACCTCTTCTCCTGCTTTAAAGTATTTATTAATGACTCCTTCATTGGTTATTAACGCGTTCCACTCCGTTTCATCAAACAGCATGCACTGATTCTTTACTCCAGCTACTTTTATTACAGGAGTGAATCCCAAATGAGCACATAATCCAACAAATACAACTTTACTTTTTGATTTGTTTAAATAAAACACTGATTGATTCACTAGCTGTGCCCATTTAGCATCCTTAGGAAGCTCGTTTGGAACCATCAACTGCTCTTCTAGAGCTTGCGCTTTCGCATTCTCAATTGATTTAGCGAGGCTTTCCATTGTAACATTGCACTGTATACTGCAAGTGCAAACGCTTTACTCTTCCCATACATGCAACCTGCTATATATATCTAAAGCTTGACCTTGAATGGTGTTTGATGACCTTGAAGAGTGGTCTTGAGTTCAAGGTAAAAACATTGTTGCCATACTGAGGGCCTTGAGAATGCGGTGTTGCCATATTGATGGCCTTGAGAATGCGTTGTTGACATATTGATGACCTTGAGAATGCGTTGTTGCCATATTGATGGCCTTGAGAATGCGGTGTTGCCATATTGTTGACCTTGAGAATGCGGTGGTGCCATATTGGTGACCTTGAGAATGCGGTGTTGCCACGTTTAGGTGACAGAGATAGATTCAAGGTCACCATGTGTTAGAGAGAGATAGGTTCAAGGTCAAGGTCAGGAGTGGGGGGTGGTTCCAGAACTCTTCTATTTTCCCTACTATAAAGCTTTGGTGGTCCTTCCCACATATGTTATCTGATCGCAAATCGATAATGCGACCGATTGAAACGATCTTGTCGCGGTCAATTCTCGTTCGAACCCTCCGCGTTCGGTTGCAACGCTACGTTATCAGATTCCAACGCGCGTTCGCCCCCAAAACACCCCTAAGCTAATACGTAATTAATATTTAAAGATTACCTAAGCAATCGATGCTGGATTATGGTTCCGTTTTGTTGATGCTTAAGTTAAGAATCAAGTTAATCGTGAGGGAGATTAACGTTTTTTAGGGTCTTGCGTAAAATAGTGTCCGTAACTCGCTAGACGGTGTCTTTCGCACCAACGTCCGATATCCGCACTCGGCTGGCGCCTCGCGCGTTTCCATTCTCACACGTACGAAATCGACAGAACATTACTATAAAAAATGGAAAATACAAAACTTACGTATTATTTATAGGATTGTCACTGCATAACAACTTTGCTCTGTTGTAATTTAAGCTAAAAATTCGAATTAACGACCACGAGAATTATCGTTTCTCTGGGGCGTCGTAGAAAAGATAGTATGTCTAACTCGCCAGAAAGTGTCTCGCACACACGTGTGATATCCGCACTCGGCTGGCGCATCCTACCTCTACGTTTACGCTCGTGCGAATTTAACAAAAACCGTCACGGTAAATATTACGGATCGGCAACCACGCGCGATATCCGCACTAGGCTGGCGGCTCGTGTTCGTCTAGACGCGCACTCGTACGAGATTCACAAACCAACGCGAACTACTATGAATATATTATAAATGAAAAAGAAGACTAGTTAGAGAGTCGTTACCGTTCGATAGTTTCCGTTCGTTCTAAGTTCACGTGGAAAATCATCGTTTTTTTGGCGGGGTCGTGAGAGAAATAGTCTACACCGCTCGCTCGAGAGTGCCCTTCGCGCCCGCGTTCCGGGTTAGGCTGAGGGTTAGGTTGCGGGTTAGGTTGTCGGTTGGGTTGTAAGTTAGGTTACAGGTTAAGTTCTGGGCTAGATTACGAGCAAGCTTAAGGCTCGGGTTAGGTTGTGGGTTAGGTTGCGCGACGGGATGCCTGTTAACTTGCAGGCTGGGTTGTAGGTTAGGTTGTCGGTTAAGTTAGGAATTAGGTTGTGTTTTAGGTTGCAGGTTAGGTGGGCGGGTGGCTTGTGGGTTAGGTCGGATGTCGAGTCGTGCCAGAAGTCGTGAGTCAAGTTACGGGTTAGGATGTCGGTTAGGTTGTGGGTCGGGTCGCGAGTTAGGTCGTAGGCTAGACTAGCGGTAATCTTAACTCTTAGGTCGTGGGTTAGATTGCGGGACGGGTTGCGTGTTAGATTGTGATCTAGATCGCGGTTTTGGTTATCGGTAAGGTTACGGGACGGGTTTCGGCTTCGGATGTACGTTAAGCTGTAAGTTAGACCGTAGGTTGGGTCGTGGGTTAGGTCGTGAATTAAATTAGGGGTTGGGTTACGGGTTAAGCGGTCGGTTGGCTCGCGGAATAGGTTCTTTATTGGGTTGAGGGTTATGTTGTCGGTTAGCTTGCGGATTAGGTTAAGGGTTAGATTCCGGGTTAGGTTAGGAGTTAGGTTTCGGGTTAGCTTGTAGATTAGGTTGTGGGTTAGGTTTGGGCGTTAAGACCTAGGTAATCTTAGATGGTAGATTAGGTTGTGCGATATAACGTCGGTTAGGTTATAGGTTATGTTGCGAGATGTGTGGCTAGTTAGATTAGGAGTTAGCTTGAGAGTTTTAGGTTACGCGATAGGTTTCGGTTTTTAAGTCGCACGTCAGGTTGTGGTTTAGGTCCTGAGTTAGGTTGCGGATTAGGTCGTAGATTAGGTTCCGAATTACGATGTGGTTGTTTAGATCGGGAGGCGGCTTAGGCGACTTGGGTTATGGGCGAGGTCTCGTGATCGGTCGTGGGATAGGTTGTGGATACGGTTGTGTGTTAGGTTGTAGGTTAGGCGGTTGGGTGGCCTGAGGGTTAGGTCGGGCGTTAGGTTCTGAGCGAAACGTGTGGCGTTAGACGGCAGGTTGGGTCGTAGGTTAGGTTGTGGGTTGGGTTGCGAGTTGGACTACAAGTAAGCTAAAGGTCTAGATCGTGCATTAGGTTGCGGGATAGGTTACGGGCTAGATTGCGATTTAGATTGTGAGTTAGGTTGCGGATCGGGTCGTGTGTGTTATCTTGTAGTTAGGTCACGAGCTAGGTCGGAATTTAGGTTGTCGGTTAGGTTGTGGGTTTGGTTGCGGGTTCGGTTGTGGGTTAAGTTGTGGGTTGGGTTGTGAGTTAGGTTGTGGGTCGGACGAAGAGTGGGCTTCGTTCTTAGGTCGGGGGTTAGGTCGCGGGATAGGTTGCGTGTTAGATCGCGATCCGAACCGTGCTTTCGGTTATTAGTCGGATTACGGGATAGCTTTTGGGTTAAGAGTGGGTGTTTTAGTTTGCGAGTCGGGTTGCGGGTTAACCTGTGGGTTGGATCGTAGGTCGGGTTGCGGATTAAGTTAGGGGGTGGGTTTTATAAAGGGATAGGTGGTCGGTTGGCTCGTGGATTAGGTTGTTTATTCGGTTGCGAGTTAGTTGCTCGGTCGCCTTGCGGGTCAGGTTAAGTGTTGGATTGCGGTTCGGTTAGGTTAGGTTACGGGTTAGGTTCTGGGTTGTCTCGCGGATCAAGTTACGAGTTAGGGTTGGGTGTTAGGTTCTGGCTAAAGTCGTAAGTCAGGTGGTGGATTGGGTTGCGAGTTATAACGTCGGTCAGGTGTTACGGGTCGGGTTTCGAGATGTGTCGCGAGTCAGATCAGGAGTTAGCTTCAGGGTTAGGTCGTGAGTTACGTCGAGGGATAGGTTGCGAGTTGGATTGTGATTTATGTCGAGGTTCAGGTTGTGGGATAGGTTGTGGGACGGGTTTTAGGTTAAGCGGTGTGTTAGATTGTGGGTCGGGTCGCGGCCGAGGTTGCAGCAGGTTGGGTTCCGGATTAGGATGCTGCGATTTAGTTTAGGGGTTAGCTACAGGACCTAGGTTATGGGTCAGGTTAAGGATTACTTTGCGGGCTAGAGTTCGATTTACGCTGCGGTTCGTGTCTCGATTTAGGTTGCGGGAAAGTTTAACCTATAGGTTGTACGGCAGGTTGTACGTTGGGTTGCGGGTTAGGTTGCACGTTAGACACTGGGTGCTTACGTTCTAAGTTCGGTTGTAGGTTAGGTTGTGGGTTAGGTTGTAAGTTAGGTTAGGAGTTCGGTCGTCGATTAGGTCGTGAGGGTTAGCTCGAGGGTTAGGTTAGGGCAGATTAGGCTGTGGTTTCGGTAACGGATTAGGCTATAGAATAGGTTTTGGGATAAGTTATTATAAGTCAGGTTGTAGGTTAGATGGTAAATTAGGTCGCAGGTTAGTCGGTGGGTTAGGTTGTCGTTTAGGAGATGGGTTAGATTATGGCTTAGGTTGGTTTATGCGTGGGGATGTGGGCTGGGTCGTGGGTTAGGTTGTAGATTGCGCGTTACGGGTTGGACTGTCGGTAGTGTCGTCGCTTAAGCCGTGGCTCGGGTCGTGGGTTAGGTTGCGTGCGGAATCGGTCGTGGATTGTTTTCAGGTTTAGCTTCTGAGTTAAGATAAAGGGTGGGTTACGCGGACAGGTTACGGCCGAGGTTGTCGATCGGGCTGCGGGCATCGGTTGTCGGTAAGGTTTTGGAATAGGTTGTGGCTTAGGTTGACGGTCGGGTTGTAGGCAAGGCTGTGGGTTAATTTGTAGGTTAGGTTGCGGGTTGGAGATTGCGAATTAGGTTGCGCTTTGGGTTCGGCTTTAGGCCGAGGGTTGGTTTGCGAGCTAGGTTAGGGGCCGGGTTAGAGGTTAGGCTGTGGGCTAGGTTGCTGCTAGGGTTGTGGGACAGGGGTAAGGTGTTAGGTTGCGGGTTAATACGTAAAATGTAACGGATGTTACTTTTAATATTTAACGAGAACGGGGTTTCGTTTATACTTATTTTCCGTTACTCTTATACTCGTTTATTCTTAAGACTTTTTAACAAAATGTAAACCGATTCCGGTTTATTAGCGGAAACGATGAGATTGTTTAAAGGTTTGGAAGCAAAAAAGTTATATCAGAAAGTTAACAAGTTAAAACAAACAATCAATAGACAATTTATTATACGTTTTGTAAAAAAATCAGGTACATTTTCTTGTAGTCATAAAGCTAGTTTAAAAGATAGCATTGTTTGCAAGATAGTTGGTTTAAACAACAATAATAAGAGAAATGTAGTAGAAATTGTAAGTACAATCTGAACTATTGAACCAATCAAGAAAAATGTAGGTATTTGTTACGACGTAAGAATAAATTAATTTAAATAATTACTTGGATTTCTTTCTAAGCCAAAAGGAAAAAATAATTTAAATTCTTAAAGATGAAACCGTACAGGTAAAATGCATTTAAGATACTTAGCCCCAAAAATACAGATGGCGCACGAATTATTCATCGAACAATGCTTGGAGTTTGCATTCTATATACGTAGTATATTATTATATTATCTATGATGGACGCTCCCAACTGGCGATCCCTGCTGATAGCAATATGAACTAACAAGAAAAACCCTCGTTCACAACCAATGATTTACAGTTACTGAGATCCAAAAGGTGCGTCATATCTCCCTTAGCGTCATATCACCCCCGTTTACCTTACCCTAATTTTAATTTGCGAACATATCAAAATACCATTTACGTATTTAATTAATAAAATATTAGAAACTGGTAACTTTCCGAATGCGTTTAAAGTGGCGGTAATTAAACCACTGTTTAAAAAAGATAATAAATTAGATATTTCTAACTACCGGCCTATATCTCTTAGTTCAAATTTAGCTAAAGTTGTAGAAAAAATAATAAAATATAGAATAGTAAAGTACCTAGATAAATATGAATTTATATCGAATAAGTAATTTGGCTTCAGGCAAGGAGTGTCTACAGAATATGCAATTGCTTATTTAACAAAGAATGTTTATAAAGCATTAGACTCAAATAAGTGCGTTCTCGGTGTATTTATGGATCTAGCCAAGGCGTTTGATACAGTAAATCATGAAGAATTAATTATTACTTTAGAAAATTTGGGCTTTCGGGGTGTTTCGTTGGAATTGATTAAGAATTATTTAAATAACAGAATACAGTGTGTTAAAATTGCCAATACTTTAAGTGATTTCCAAGCCGTAAAATGCGGTGTTCCACAGGGAACTGTTTTGGGGCCGATTTTCTTCCTAATATATATTAACGATTTACTAAATCTTAACACTGCAGGGGACATATTTGCGTTTGCAGACGATACAGTTGTGCTATACACCGCAGACTCATGGAGCGAAGTAAAATTAGTGGCGGAAAATGATCTAAAGGGAATCAAAGCCTGGTTCGATCATAAAATATTATCAATAAATTTTAGTAAAACCAAATATATACCTTTTAGGGCCGGTACTTTTGTTCCATTTTTGATCTAGGATTGCTAAATCATTGGTCAAAATAACTCAAGGTTATAATTGGAGTTTATTTATCAGCGTGTATTTTTGTAACTTTATCTACAATCAGTTAACTAAACTGGATTAAGTGTGGTTGGCAATGCTGAAAACAGTGTTTGTGAACTATTTTGATGTGAATAGTTTATTCGTTCCAATTATTCTAACCTTAATTTCTAAATATTTTGGTGTCATATGTTTGTTTCCTTGATTAATAAATGTTTTTTATTAAAATACCAAATTATAGAAATTGAAAATCAGAAGAAAAAGCGTGGAGTTAATTTTACAGCAGAGGAAGTGGGTCTACTCATGCAGTGCATGATAACTGAATTGAATGTGATAGAAAATAAAAGAACTGATAATGTCTCCACAAAAGACAAGCTTCTTGCTTGGCAAAAGGTGGGAAAATCTTTTAATGCAAACACAAAGGGAGTTTTCAGAGATTTAAGCTCATTAAAAATAAAATATGAAAACATTAAAAAAAACTTGAAGAAAATCTCACAGAATAAAAAAAATTTAAAGAAACTGGAGGTGGCCCGAGCTTGGATGTTGAATTACTATGGTACGAAGAACACTTATACGCGAAATTACAATTAGGTATTATAGGATTACCATCTCAAGGAGATAGTGATGCTATCATAAACGATAATAACAGCACTGTTGATAATACAAGAAAATTTATATTAAGTGAGGAGGAAAATGATCATCAGCAAGATCATGATTATATAATAATAACTGAAATAGGTAAAATGCTTTAACACTGTATTAATCTTATAGAAATTATTTATCTTATTTTTACTGGTTAGAGCCAGAAAAGAGTCGGAAGTGTGAATTGTTAAACCAAGAGGAAGACGAAATAGGTAAGATAAATAGCTTTTTAACTGCAATCTTGTAAAAGAGAATTAACTATCTCACTTTAAATATTAGAGTTAGATGATAATGAAAATGAAGAATTGAACAACCAACTTGTAGAGGAAAGGCCAATAGAAACGAGAGAAAATATAAATGAGACTTCTGTGGTAAGTAAATATTATCAATAACGATCAAATAGTTATTGTCAGTTATTTTAGGGAGCAAAGAAGTGGAACTTGAAGAAGAGGAAAAAAACAACAGTAACTTCTGATGAAAAAAAAACTCAATTAGAATCATTTGGAAAATTAGCAGAAGTAAGGACAAATGTTGCAAATGCACAAAAAAGTTGCTATGAAATTGAATTAGACCTGAAAAAAGTACAAGTACAAAAATTTGAAACAGAATCTAAGACAAAACAAGAAATTTTGGAAGCGAAGCTCTCCTTAAAAAAGGAAGAAATTAATCATAATAAAAAAATTTATGAATTGCAGGTACACAGTAAAAAATGCAGTGATGGTGAAAAACATATTTGGTGTGGTGAAATATCTGAGTGTAAATTTCTACACTCATGTGAATGAAATTAACAACTAAAATTAACACGCAACACCAGGTTTCTTATGAGTGTTATCTTAATTTAAAAAATGGGTAAAAATAATGTTTTTGGTGTACAAAAATCATTTGAATTTAGTAAAGATACTCTCGTTAGTGTAAGAGTCATCTTTCAAAAAATTTATTTCACTATTCTAGCATGTTAACAACATTAAAGAGTGTTAATAAGATCCAACAAAACCGATTTAACCCTCGCGAGTGTCATCCACCGAACATTCACCTCCAACGCGAATAATCACGATTGGACGTGAGCACTTTTATTTACTGTTTGTGTTTGAATGTAGTTGGTTCTCTTTGAAAGTGACAACAATGATTTTTAAGATTCAACTAGCCAATAAAAGTAAATATGCTAAAATAGAAGAGGATGCATCTTTCTACGATCTTGTGCAATTATGTAAGTAAGATTTTAAAACTATAAATTCCAGTCCTGGTTGTGTCTATTCAGCTTTTTCTTATGTAAAAGTTTTAGCTGCCATGTTGATCCATTGTAATTTAAGTCATCATTATGCATAAATAAAAATAATTATTTTTACGTGAATTGTGGATAAATAATAGATAAAATTATTTTCAGATTTTTGGTTTACAAGGAACAATTTAAATGCAAAACTGTTTCTGGTTCCTGCTATGTAGTACCTAACCCTAAGTATGTATGTAATGAAATTATACTTCCATAGTTTAATTATTGCCGCGCTCTACGCATTGGTATAGTAGGTATTGACGGCCGAACTCAGCTTACAAAGATGGCGGCGATGGCGCACATGTGTTTATAAAATTCACGTGTGATTTTTAAGAACTGACATTGTGATTAGTGACATTAAATGTCGTTTCTATAATTACAGGTAAAGTTTGTAATGTAAATTAGAATGTGTCAATAATAAATTTAATAAAACTTTAATTACAGAAACTGGTGGTCATGATGGTGATGACTAGGTCATTTACCCTAATCATACAAAGGAGCTCATAGGTAATTGTTCAAAACTAATGTTGATTTCCTAGTAGTAAAGATTCACTTTTTTATTATTTTAATATTATCAGCCGTACTTATAGAAAGATTTACACGCGTGCAACATTAATAAACATTGTGTTACAAGCGTGTAATTTATCTATAGTACGGCTGTAAATAATAATATGTAAATAATATAATATACAAATTATAACATTTTGTCTATAAGGTATTCTATAATATTTAAATATTGTACCTATTATATTGTACATACTTTTATTTATTAATTCTGTATTGATAATTTAACCATTTATCTTTTTTAGGCCATAATTTGTTTTTAATTGGATTTATTTTTCTTTCTATGAGAAACACTAGATATGCTTTATATACACTTGTTTCTATTTCCACAAACCTTATTCTGTGATTCACTTTATTTTCTTCTGTAGCTGCATGCTGCTTGGTGTTATGCCCTTCAAGATTCTGCTGCTGTGGTACTCCCAAAACCGTTCTCTGGGCTGGATAGCTGTCAATACTGAAATGGTGAGCTCAATTTTCTTTTTATTTATTTACCTTTCTTAAATAGCATTTCTTGATTACTATTCAAGAAACATTATTGCTAACTTCTTCTTCACTTGTTGCTGGTTTCTTGAAAACAACCGTATGTAGGATACTAATTAATATTTTACGTTCTTCTCCTGTAGTTCTTTTTTAATTATTTTGACCAATAAACCATACACTATTAACCCAGGATAACTTCTTAAATTTTTATTTATTATTTTCTTTATAAATTATACATTTATTTACTGGATAAATTCATTTACAACCATTTTTATCATTTTATTAAATTCAACTCCCCCTTTTATTTACATCACTACCCCTTGGTAACTTAATATTGTTTTTCTTGCAATTATTTTCCATATATTTTGATAGTTTATAATTTTATTCAAAAAATATCTTGACCTTGACCATTATTTCAGTAATTTGATTATTGTCTATAAAGCAATTGTATTATGTACCTACTAACTATATATGGTCGTCAAGACTATTTTTATATTGCTGTTAATAATGTTTGTACTGTTTTATAAACCTTTGTAACTAATACATTTTCTTTTCCAGATTTAACTGGAAGTGAAGATCCTGTAGACCCAAAATTGTTTTCCTGATAAAATTTTGTTACTATATACATGTATCCAATAAATAAATTAACTCAAACTTGAATAGTTTTAACAATAAATCCTTTTAAAAATTCAATTCATAATTACAAATGATAAACACAAACAGTCAACTTTGAACTTTTTTACATTGGGTAACAAAATTAAGAATTCATGATTTTCCAATAATGAAGAAAAATCATCACAATATGTATTTACATTGGTTTATTTAGATTTAGAATGTATTTATATTTTGCATTTTGTTTTAAAATAACACTAATATTTGTGTGCACTATTTTTTACCTTTTTCTGTTTTATCCTAAATTACAAAAAAATATCTGAACCAAAAAATAGAAGTATATAATTACACGAACAAAATTAGTTATTTACACTCCAATAAATGATTGTAAACACTATAGTTGGTTCCTTTTCCTATTCCTTTCCTTAGCTGTGGCACAAATGTGGGATTTGTGCTGTTCCATCTGTAAGTCGGCTGCAGCCGCACTTAGGGCCTACGTAATAATAATAATCGCCCCCTCCCTCCCGCACAAGCTTATAGCTTCTGGGGCCTGGTTTCCAGGCTATGGGTTGTAGCAATTATTATTATTATTATAAGTAATAATTTTTACACTAAAAGAATGGGAAATTAACACTCAGTTCGTGCATACTTTACACTCAACAAATGTTTTCTCAACAATATGGTTGTCATTTTTACACTCAGTGTCCATGACTTTAACCTGCATTGAAGGTTAAAGTTGTTATATATTTTACCACTTTTAAGACCAATGTTATTTACACTCGTCAGTGTGGATAAATAGGAACCACTCTGGGTGTTATTTGAGTGTAAGATTTAACACTCCATTTTTTACTGTGCATAATTGTCAACTTGACAAGTTTAACGGTAAAGGAATGGGAAACCAAATTAAATAATGAAATGGCTAAAACCAATGATGTTCCTTCACTAACAAATTTTATTGAATTTCTAGTTAACAAACAAAACACGCTAGAAATATTAAGCAGCAAAAAACCTGCTGAATCTTTTATTAAGCGTACCCAAGTGACAAATCGCACAGGAGGCAAGGTTTTTACTACCATTAATTGAACTGCATGCCTGCAATGCACAAAGCACCATCCAATTCAAAAATGTGATGTATTCTTAGAATTAACAAGAAAGAAATAAACAGGCTCGCGAGTCAAGAATTTGTTTAAATTGTTTAAGGTAAAATCATTTCGTTTCAAATTGCAAATCTTCTTCGGTTTGTAAAACATGTAAGAAGAAGCATCATACATTACTATATATTAAATCAAATAAAGTAGGCAATGAAAATAATCAGCAATCGAATTCAAATGGTTCTGATGAAAAGCAAACGGAAACTGCAACGAGTCTATCATCGGCTACTTTATTACGGTCGCAAACGTTAGCAACTAATGACCGAAAGGATGTCGACGGTAGAGACCTGCACGGGCTCGGGCCTGACATTCGGGCTTAGGCCCGACCCGGCCCGTGGGTCGGGTTCGGGCCGGGTAACACAACGTAATTTTGGGCTCGGGTCGGGCTCTGATCTTCCGGAATTAATATTATTTCGGGCATTTACGGGTTGTTTTTTAAAGTAAAGTAAAAATAATTTATTTAAATTAATACAAAAAATAAGTTAGTATTTGGTCTGTCATTTATTAGAATAACACAGAAACATAAACGCAAGTTTAAATTCAGGTACCATGTTTTTAATTACTAAATAATGCACAAATCAAAACAGTTCACATAATCCTACAATCAAATCACCAAAGTAATAATATAGACTATTTAGTAGGAAACATAAACGTTTAAAAAAGATTTATGATAGAAGTATCAAGTTGCCTGAGAGTATTTTAAATTATATTTCAACAGTAGCATTGGTCACGTTCTGTTGTTTGTAGTACTATACTATTATCAACTATGTTGTAAAGTTATAAATTTATAATATTCAGAATTTTGGGACTGCAATAATAATGCTTATACCACATTTCTTAATTTGTTTATAGCTTCTCTTGTAGGATTGCAATTTATACTGTCACAAACGTTTTTGTTGCGGTGTAAGCTATTTCGTTTACCGTTTAATGTTTATTGAAAAACTATTTTACTAATTTGTGTTTAAAAGTAATTTAAAATGAACCTAGAAAACATGAAGAGTAAATTAAAAGGCGGGGAATACGTTTTAAAAGAAAAAATAGGAGCTAAGAGTGAAGTGTGGAAATTATTTCGCGAAGTATACGACGCAAGTAATAATATTAAAATCAGTGCAGTTCAATGTATAAAGTGTCAGGTCCTGTTAAGTTATTCTGCTGCAAAAACAGGAACATCACATTTAAGTCGTCATAGCTGTAAATCTAAGCCTTCCGAAAGTATATTGAATCATTTACATCCATCATCTTCACGTATACCTCAGAAGAAGATAAAAGATGAAGTAACTAAAGCTTGCGTTGCGCATCATTGTGCTGTAAAGACATTCGACCTTTTGATATTGTAAGTGGTGCTGGTTTCATAGACTATTCTAAAACCTTAATAAAGATAGGATCGTTACATGGAAATGTAGATATTAAAGATATTTTACCCCATCCTACCACAATTTCACGCAATATAAAAAAGGAAGCAGAAGAAGCGCGAAAACTACTCGTTTCAAAGATTAAACCGTTAATTGACTCTAAACAGTGCAGTACATCTACTGACATGTGGACTGATGATTACAAGAAAATTTCATATACTACATTAACTTTTCACTTTATTAGTGATCAGTGGAAATTCTGTTCCAGAGTGATCTTTACTCACGAATTTCCTGATGATCGGAAAACTGCAATTAATATAAGAACGGAACTAAATAGAAGACTTACAAAGTTAGGGTTTCAGAAAGACGTTCTTTCTAGAATAGTTTTTGTTACAGACCAGGGGGCAAATATTGTGTGTGCACTTCAAGAATCTGTTAGATTAAATTGTAGTTCCCATATAATTAACACTATTCTTAGAAATACTTTTAAGAAAGAGTTTTTAGAAACACACTTGCTATACTATATTAATATACTAACAACAGAAGTTAAAGATGTAGTGACATACTTCAAACAATCGGGTCATACACATCGTTTGAAGAAAACACTTCATCAGGAATGTGAGACACGTTGGTACAGTAGATTTGATATGTATGAATCCTTTGATTGTAGCTATGACGAAATTGAAAATATTTTAATAGAACTTGGAGAAGAAGAGCGAATGACCCACATTCAACGCACCACCCTAAAAATGTTGATTCAGTTTCTGTCACCATTTAAAGAAGCATCTTTGCAGCTTGAAGGAGACAAATATCCAACGCTCCCGCTTGTGTTGCCTATAAGATTCAATTTAGTAAATCATCTAAAGAAAACAGTGGCTGATTGCGACGAACTTGCTTGCTTAAAAAGTCGTGCATTGGAAATTTTAAAAAATAAATTTATTACACACACATTTCATAAAATAGGCACTTTTCTATGGCCGAATTTCCGAAAACTGAAGATGCTTCCAGTAGAAGAACAACAACAAACTATTCAGTATGTGCGGGAACTTTTAGCTGAATTTAAAAGGAATAAAGACCTAGAATCTGAAGACATGAAAACACCTGAAAGTTCAATTAAAACTAACATTAGTGTGTGTGTGTGTGTGTGTGTGTGAAGGACCACCACATAAGAAACTTAAAGTCATGGACTTCAGTTTGATGGAGGACAGTGTAGTAGCGCAGGATAGTGTAAAGCAGGAAGACGAAATTGATAGATAGATATCTACAAATTAACACAAATCATATCGAATTAAAAGACTTATTAGAGTGGTGGAAAAATCATGAACAACAACTAAAATGTCTATCCCAAGTGGCAAAAAGTATTTTGTGTATTCCAGCCACCAGTGCTAGCAGCGGACGGAATTTTAGTGCAGCCGGATTAGTAGTACAAGAACGCAGAACAAATCTCAGCAGTGACACTGTTGATTCTATTTTGTTTTTACATAATATCACCGAGTAATGCATTTTTGGTGAGTTACTTTTTCTTATAAAAATAACAAATTCATTATTTAAAAAGAATTTTGGTTTGCTAATGCCGGCTAATGCAGTTATTATATACTCGTACAATGAAACGTTATGACTAATTTTTTTATTACTCTTTTATTTATTTTTATTATAAGGAATTCGGGCCCGATTTGGACTTTATTAAAAAATAATCGGGCTTCAGACGGCTTCGGGTAGAATATTTCAAAGTAGTATTTGGGCTCGGGCCGGGTCGGGTTCGAAATTTATCGGGTCGGGTCGGGTAAAACTTCCAAAATTTGGCCAGTGCAGGCCTCTAGTCGACGGTACAGTCACAGTAGAAACTATTAATCCCCGGCAACTACAGCACGGCCAAGGTGGATGAGACGTTTAGAAGGCGCATTCAAAGTATTTGAGACGAAGAATGAAAAGAAGGTCCACTTCATATTACACTACAGGGGTTCACAAACTTATATTTTGTACGATAAGGTGGCTCCCGAAGAACCTGAATCAAAGATGTATAAAGAAATAGTGGAATTACTACAAAATTTCTATTCACCGGCTCCGCTCGAAATTGCAGAAAATACAGATTCCAATCAAGGAAACAGCAGAAAGGGGAGACGAAACAGGAATACTGTCATACATTACAAAAATTAAGCATTAACTGCAACTTCAGTACATATCTTAATCAAGCTATAAGAAACCAATTTGTTTTCGGTCTGAATTCTAAAACAATGCAGGCTAGATTATTAGAAACAAAGGATTTACAATTAAAGATTGCGATGGAAATAGCAAGTAGTATGGAGATTACACAGAGGGATGTAAAACAACATGGAGTGACCACTTCAGTGAATGCAGTACACAAGAAGAACGGAAAAGGTGTACAAGGTTTAAAAATACAAATTTCAGTAATACAAAAATTCAAATAGATATGAAAATACACATACTAATGTTAAAAATTTAAATAATAATTCGATTGTATGTTACAGGTGTGGAAAAAATCATTTGGTTACCAAATGCAGGTTGATAAACTATTACTTACTGCTTAAGATGAATTAGGGATCACTTTTATATTTCTCATTAGGTACTTTGTATTGAGCGTGCAAATTTAAAATAGTATATTGTACAACTAGTATTACAATGACGATGTTTGTAATACGAGTATTACAAAAAGGAATTGTAACACGGCTTGTTTTACATACTACTTTGTCTATTTCGCCTTAATTTACAATTTACTTTAAAGAAATGGGAAAATGTACACGCGGGCATTTTCGATGTGGTAATGTTGGTAATAACTGATAACGCATACAATGACATGCACTGTCATTTTGAAAAAATCACGTAGGAAGGAAAAAATTCAAGTTTAAAAAAAGGTGACAGCTTAGTTGTTTCTTCTGATATTAGATAAAATAGTTATTTGTATAATAAGCATAGAAAGTTGAATTTGCTGCACCGAGTGCGATGATTGCAACCCGATCGAAGGGAGGGTTGCAAAAGCACGAGGTCAGCAAATGACTATCTATGCGCATTATACACATTATTTTTTCTACAAGAAATTAAATAAATTAAATTAAAAAGTATAACAATAAATAATTTAGTAATTCAGAAATAACTTAAAGCTAAGGTGACCAACCGTCCTGCTTTAGGGAGGACAGTTCTTCTTTTGTAAATTCTGTCCTCCCTCGAAAAGTGTCCTCCTACATGTCCTCCTTTTCGATATTTGAAGACTAATCTGTAAATCTCCGTATTTGATCGATGCCGAGCCGATCCGTTGCTCGTGATGTGACGTATTTGTATTTGACATGACGATTCATCAACAGGGTTGCCAATCTGGTAGATTTTCTACTAAATCTGGTAGATTGAGACCCCCTTTTAGTGGGTAAAATTTCCGTCTAGTGGGATAGTAGAAAATCTGGTGGATTGAAAACATTTTTTGGTGGTTTTTTACTGCTTAAACACAAAACAAAAATCACCGAAATTGCAAAATTATTGTCTGGGATTTAAAACATAAATATCGATTATTTTATTTTTATCGATGTAACATAATCAAATCATAGATATATGAGCAGGTCAAATCTAATTCTTAGCTCTCTTGCTCTCTATGAATAAGGAAATAACACATTGGAAAAGGTGAGTAAAAGAAGGTACCATTTTTATCGGCTCAAATATAGGAATCTGTACAACTCACATGCGTCTTTTGAACGGGGAAGTTTTTAAAGTATTTGATCGAACATGGGGATTTTAGATTTTACCCAGCAAATCTTCTGTCCCGAGGTTATAAAAGGCCTAGGGCGTAAATTTTACGTCATTCCACATCAGAGTTCGGAAGAACAATATATTTGTTCCTGTTCCAATAATACTGAATTTAAAATAGTGATTGTGCTATTAAGAACATTTGAAAGTGAACCAGTAAAACAACATATTTAACAAGATTTCTTGGGAGTTATTAATTTAGTGAATTACCTACATCTGGTAAGAAAAAAAATATTTCATTCAGGCTTCTTTCAATATTTCTTATTTGATTTTAAACAGCCATTTTTACTTTATTAAAATTTAATAGGTAGGTACTGTGCACATATTTTCATCAATTTAATATTTATTTACAGTTGCAAAATAAAAGAAAAATTATGCCAAAGTCACAGTACAGTCAAAAATTTCGTCAGGCTTGGTTGAAGGATCACATCTTCAAAGATTGGTTGGTAGCCATCGAAAGTACAGCAGGCACCCAAGCAAAATGTAAGTTTTGCTCGACAATTCTCACCAGTCGGTATGCAGATCTGAAGAACCACGCCGATTCAAAAAGCACAAGACTAATGCTATCAATTTCTTGGGGAAACCTTCAGAAAGGAGGGTTCAAACAAAAATTCCCTTCGTTAAGGAAGACACTTTGGACGAAGCCAAATCAACTGAAGGAAGGTTAGCACTATTTGTAACACAACACACATCAATTAATATTATAGATCACTTAACTGACTTAAGCAAAAATTGCTTTAAAAAATGTGATTCCTCAACATATTTGCAAATGCATCGAACAAAATGCAGTAATGTGATTAAAAATGTATGGGCACCACATTTTATGAAGGAACTGTGTGAAGATGTGGGTGAAACGCCTTTTAGCATTTTATTAGATAAATCTACCGATATAACGACCGATGAATACTTAGGGTGTACTATCATATATTTTAGTTTAAAGAGAAAAAAAATTATTAATTCTTTTCTAGATTTAGTTGAGCTTGAAAACGCTAATGCCGACGCAATTGCTGATGCCTTACTCGCAATACTACGAATATATAATTTTAAATAAAAAATTTAAAAGGTATTGGAACAGACAATGCATCAGTAATGGTGGGAATCAATAATGGCGTTTACAATAAATTAAAGTTGCATGCCCCCAATTTAACTTTAATTAGATGCGTATGCCATTCACTGCAGCTCGCTGTATCAGCGGCCGCTAAAGAATTTTTACCGAAAAATTTGGAATTTTTAATAAGAGAAACATAATTGGTTTTCACATTCAAGCTTAAGACAATCTGCTTATAAGCAATTATTTAATTTAATAAATGAAGGACAAGATCCTCTTAAAATCACTTCGGTTTGTGCAACTCGGTGGCTGTCTATCGAATCAGCGGTTAATAGAATTCATAATCAATGGCTTGAACTGAAAACTCATTTTGGGATTGTTAGGGACAAAGAAAAATGTTATACCGCGCAAATTTTGTTTGAAATGTACAACGACGATGTGAATTACGAGGGTGGTCCCAGAAGTACCAGACCCAACAAAGAAAACACAAAAATTTTCAAAAATCAACACATTGAAATTGATAAAAGATGGGTGGAAATATTCAGCCATTTCAAAAATGAACATATTCCATGTGAAAATTTATTTATCCTTGTTCAATTTACGTTGTGCTGCCCTGGAACTAATGCAGCAGTTGAAAGAGTTTTTTCAATTGCTAATGATTTTTGGACATCTGAGAAATCGAGATTGAATGTAGATACGCTAGCTGCAGCACTTGCCGTAAAAATCAATATGAAGGATATTTCTTGTTCAGATATTTCCAATATATTGTTAGAAGATGATACATTGACAAAAAATATTCATTCAGTGGAAGAGTACATATTTAAATAATAATTTAATAAATAATAATGTTACAAATGTTTTTATTATGCACGTTTTGCATGTTTTTATTTGTGTCCTCCTTTTCATTGTAAAAAAGTTGGTCACCTTACGAAAATAAGTAATGTACAATCTAGTTGCTGTGAATAGGGTTGTTTTGTTAATACTTACTAAATGTCAGTTTGATAAAATTGGCACTCCCTGCGGTTGCTATAGAAAAACAATAAAGCAACAGTTTATTTACAATCATAAAGCCTGATTAAACCTTAATCCAAAGATTAGAGAGGATTAAGATAGGAAGCTAAGCGACAATGGTGTAGGTATTGCCATCTATAGTCTCAGGGGAAGCAGGTTGGTCGGTAAAAAAGTAATCGATGTTTGTTTGTTATTTTTAAAAAACAAATGAACACCTGTTTGATAACTATCAAATAATTCATCTTTTTGGTTTTGCGCGTGATTTGCTCTCCAATTTGAAAAAATGGTCTCGTTTTGCATAGTGAAAAATTGCCGAAATAATAAAAACACTCATCCTCAGCATTCTTATTTCACGTTGCCAAAGGATGTAAATATGTAAGTAACTTTTGGTTGTATTCATTATTGCTCTTCAGGACTACTTTTCCTTTTTTTTTGTTTCAGTGCAAAGAAATGGATTAAGTTCGCTGCACGGGATGAGTTATTAAAATATGTTGAGAGTAGCAATACGAAAAAAGATTTCAGGATGTGTAGCAAGCATTTTTTACCAGAACAATTTAAAACTTGTCATCCACGAACATTATTAAAATCGAAACAAATACCATGTATTAATGGACCATTTACTGTTCACAAGGAAATGCCAGCTATTACCATTAATGGTAAACATGTACCTTTTAATTATTAAGTTAACACTTCATACTAACCTGTTATTCGAGTTAGTGACGATTATAATTTCTATAAAATAAGTTTACACGACTTTTGCTTAATGCTGTCAGATGACCTAGAGAACATATTCAAATTTGAAAGTCCTAATTATTGTATGTGTTCTATTTTTTTTTATTTTTGCAGATGTTCAGGAAGAAATGCCGTTTGATGAAAATAAAAGTGCTTTACATCAATGTCACACGTCTGAAAATCATATCAAAGGCACTACTATATATTTTTTTAATTACACAGGGTGTATTATCGGTTTTATTACATAGGAGAATAGTACGTAAAACCACATATTGTTATTAATATTAATACTCACGGCCCATGTGTAATGAATATCATTACTCCCAGGTCAACGCATATTTATAATGTATGTATTACCAAATGTATAACTTAATAGGAGTAGCAAGAATTGATTATTATTACTGTTACTGTTATTGTTATTACTATTAATATTATATTGAAAATAAACTACTTATAAACATTTAACTTCAGCATTATTTCTGTGTATAATCTGTATTATACAGTCATTATAATGTCTATAAACAAACCACTAGATTTATTTCTTTTAGATGATCTTGGAAATTAAATAGGAGTAACTTTTTAATATATTATACTCTTTTTTCTGAATTTGGCGCCATCCACGTTGTAGCGATTGTGGCGACATCTCCCGTTCAAAACTCGACGCCAGTCGTATTATCATGATCAACCATGATATTATAGCGAATATTGCGACATCTAACGCCTCAGGGGTAATTGGGCCACAAAAAACGTAGTCGTTTTTTTACATAGTGCCATTGCCATGGTACTCTAGGTACGGAATTAGTGATTCCTAGAGAAAAACTAGCGTTGGCAAAGGATGCCTTACCCATCCATCTTTCCTGGCCTTCCAAAATATTTAACTTCCTCCTTAACCATTCCTCCTACCGCTAGAACAGATCCTGAAGAAAGGAGAGCAGCTTTCATTGAAAAAGAGAATTCAAAATATGAAGAATGGCTTTTAAACGATAACATCCAAAGTCTAAATGACATTATAAAAGGCATACAAGAAGGAAAAAATATATGCAAGAATTGGCTAATTAATCAGCATGAAAATAACCTTTATTTATTTCTAATAAATTATTTACAAACACCAAGTTTAGAATATACAGTAATCTTAGATGCTAATTTTACAACAAAAGTGTTTTACAATTCTATAGAAATTAATCTCCAAAGTTATGACTATATATTAGGTAAAGAATTAATTTGTAATACTTATAATAAGCTTGAGAATTTCTTAAACGCTATTAACAACTCCTCAAAGGAACAGCCAGCAACATTTAATGAAAAAATTGCTACATGTCGTAACCTCCTAGAAGAATGTATTACAGAATGTGATCAGAATAACATTTCTACACTAAGGTTTATTTCAGAGCAGTTACATCTTTTAATAAGCAAACAAATTAGATCTAGTACTGATTTAGTGCTATTTTGTTTATTTACTTTTCCTGGTGCATATTCATTTCTAAGGGAACAAAACATTTTAAAGTTGCCCAATCCATTTTATTTGAAAACATTTAATCTTCATAATATTAATGGCGAAATTAATGAGTCTTTAAAATTGTATTTAACACAAAAGCAAATGCCCTTCAAGATCATGAAAAGAAGGTTTGCTTATTACTAGACGAAATATATGTAAAACCTAAAATTAGTTACACAGGCAATAATATCGTAGGTGTAGCAGCCAACAGTGATACTTTTCAAGCAGCATCTACAATTCAGGTTTTTATGATGAAGTCATTACTTTCGAACAATAAAGATGTGGTTGCTCTTTTACCTGTAAAAAATTTAGATTCAAAATTTTTATATGAACAGACCATCAAAATTTTGACTATATTACATAATTGTGACTATGAAGTAGTTTGCATAATAACAGATAACAATAAAGTAAATGTTAAATTATTTACACAATTAAGTGGTGAACAGAACTAAATATTTCTATTGAACATCCCTGTGACCGATCAAAAAAGTCTTTTTATTGTTTGATACTGTACATTTATTAAGAAATATTAGAAATAATTAGTTGAATGGAATAACTAAAAGACTTATACTATATCCCTCTTTCGAAAATAATGCAGAAATAAGGGAAGCTAAATTTCAAGAAATTGTAAATCTATATGAATCTGAGAAAAATTCTGTTGTTAAGCAAGCTCCTGGCCTATCTTTTAAAGCTTGTTTTCCAAACAATTTAGAAAGGCAAAATGTAAAACTTGCACTTGCTATTTTTGACGAGAAGCTAATTGCTGCCATGAGCGACCTAGGAGCAAGAGAATTTATTCAGATTATTAGTCACTGGTGGTCAACAGTAAATGTAAAACATCCAAAAAAAGGGAAATATCTTCGCGACTTTCATGCAGATCCCGTTCGAAGCATGCATCAAGCTAACATAAATTATTTAAAACAATTCGCAAAATGGCTCAAAACATGGGAAACTATTACTGTTCTAGAAAATTTTAAAAGGGCTGGTAAATTGAGCATGGAACATTTTCAGCTTTACTGCATACAACGGAAGCTTTAATTCAAGTATGCGATTATCTCTTTTATAGTTTAAGTTTTTCATATGTTATGTTAGGATCTTTTCAAACTGATGTACTGGAGCGTAGATTTGGCAAGTATCGCAGAATGAGTGGTTGTAATTACAATGTTTCCGTCCAGCAAATTATTGACTCTGAAAGAAAAATTAAAATTAATAGCTTACTAAAATTAAATCGTACTACATTAAAGTTAAGAAATATTATTGACGATATAAATTCTGACAAAACTCAAGAGTATATAAATGAAGACATGCTGTTTTTACAGGACAATGATCAAATTATACATGAATTTGAAAATGATGATATCAGTAACGATACTTTATAAACATTAGTATTTATAGCTGGTTATGTAGGATATAAAGTAACGTCCAAAACAAATTGTCAAGAATGTATTGACAGTTTTATTGTGAATAAAGAAATTATTTATCGCTTACCAACTAGAGATACTTACTTTTGTAAACTTGACCGAGGTGGTTTAAAATATCCCTCGGAGCTATCACTGTGTATAGCAACTTCACTATATCAGATATTTGAAACGATAACTTCAGAGCCATATGAATGGTTATTTATAAATGCTAAAAATCAAAAAGGAATATTAAAATCACTCCTCCTGGAAATATTTGAATTCGATAAAGACACTTGCACCGCTTGCTGTAGAAATCGTTTAGCTTTATACCAAAAACTTTTAACTACATGGATAAACATATTATTAAACAATTATACAAAACTAAAGACCAATACCTTAAAAGAAGACAAACATGTTGGAAAAAGAAGAAAAGTAACTACATTTACAAAAATATAAACTTCATTATTAGTGGAAAAATTAGGTTAGGTTAGAATAAGTTATTTATTCACAGCAATTTATTAAAAATGTATGGAATAGTTTGTAAATTGTTATCTATAAAACTGTTGTTTGTATATTTTGAATTAAATTATGTTTTCTTGTTGTCTACAAATAGTTTTTTTTTAAATGCTTACCACGTTGATCCATTGATGCATTTAATGAGTTATGAGATAATTATTTAATTAATATGCCCACCATATGTTGTTTTGTGCTACCAGCTGATCTTCATGGGGCCACTGTACTTTCTTACTCTTTTACAAACGCAGATAAGAATGATAAAATATCGTATTTGTTAAAAAGCTTGAAATTTTAAATAACTCGTAAATGTTTATACCCCTTTACCGTGACTTCACAGATTCTACCTGAAGGCCTGGAGTAAATATCTAGATGGCATTGATAGTGCTCTTATGCCAGTTTCCTATCTTAACCCTCTCTAATCTTTGCCTTCATTCAGCCGGGCCATGGACGTTATTTTAGGTTCGCAAGTACGGGAATTTACTGTGAATTACATCGATGATTTGTTAATTGCCTCAAAATCCATTGAAGAGCATCTCGAACACATTGAAAAAGTACTTGAGAAATTACGAGATGCAAAAATGACAATTAACCTAGAGAAGTTGCAATTCTTTCAGCAGGAAGTAAAATTCCTTGGTCACATTCTAACGGTAAGAGGAATTATGCCCGACCCTGATAAGGTGATTGCAATAAGGAACTTTCCGGTCCCACAAAAACAGAAGCACTTGAGGGCGTTCCTAGGACTTTGTGGATTCTACCGTAAATTCTGTGAAAAATTCAGCCATGAAACTGCACATCTTAACAGTTTATTACGAAAAGGAGTAACATGGAAATGGGGGGGCGTAAAGAGCAACTAGTATTCGATAGTGTGAAAGACTTATTTTTTATCTGCTGTTACACTAGCACATCCAAGGCCAGACAAAGTTTTCTATATCTAGACTGATAGCTCCGGATATACAATGGGTGCAGAACTTTACCAAATTGACGAAGATGGATCAAGAGCAGTAATTGCATTTGCGTCAAAATCTCTAAACGCCGCGCAGCTTAACTACACGACAACTGAAAAGGAGCTTTTGGCTGTTATCTTCGCATTAAATCAATTTAGAACATATGTACAGGGAGTAAAGGTTATTATTCGAACTGATCATTTTGCTTTAAAGTTTTTAGGTCAATGCAGGTTATTGAGCGAGAGGCTGAGTCGTTGGGTTACGGTCCTGGGTCAGTTCGATTATGAAATAGAAGTAGTCAAAGAGACAATGTTGCTGCAGATGTGCTGTCGCGTTATCCTGCTGACGGTCGAAACCCATAAGAGTATCCTAGGGATCAGCCGATCCTTGCAATCTTTGAAGTGGAGTCAACTCAAGAGATCATCAACTTATTGCAAGATATGCAGCAGAAACAACAAAAAGATCCTGAACTATCTCTTCTGTGGGCCAACAAAACAGCCGGCACTGCAATAAATAACGACAAATTATTAAGGGTTTGTAATCAATATACCGTACAGCACGACGTTTTAGTTTACAGGTCACAACACGATACCGTGCCACGTCTTGCCATTCCTAAGTCCTGTATCCATAGCTTGGTTGAATACTATCATCAGGTAATGGGCCACTTCGGAACTACCAAGGTTTATACCATCATGAAGCGCACCTACTACTGGCACAACATGTATCACGACATCAAGAATTTCATTCGCAGTTGTGATCTCTGCCAGAAGAGAAAACATTTGAACCGGATAATAGAGAGTCCTATCAATCCCATTATAATGGAAGCACCTGGAGAAGTAGTCTGCGTCGATTTCTATGGACCGCTGCCTGTAGGTCGAGGGGGCGCCTCCTACATTTTTGTCGTGATAGATTGTTTTAGCAAATTCGTCAAGTTATATCCACTCAGAAAGGCGAACGCTAGGGCAGCAATTTCCCGAATCGTCAACAACTACGTGAACTTCATTAAAGTTAAATGTGTGCTCTCGGATCATGGCACACAGTTTACTTCGAAATGTTGGAGGGAAAAACTCAACTCCGTTGACATTAAAGCCACCTTCTGTTCGATTCGGAATCCTGCAGCGAATCCTTGTGAAAGGGTAATGAGAGAACTGGGTAGGATATTCCGTGCCTACTGCGAGCGAAGTCACAAGTCCTGGGTAGCACATTTATCGAACATCGAGGAATGTTTTAACATGGTCCCACATACGAGTACTGGATTCTCACCATATGAAGTTATTTACGGTAGTCACCACCTCTGCCTATTGATGTTCCGGTTGCCAACTTATTACCGGCAGCACAGTTATTGGCTTTGGAAGACATTCATGCCAAAGTAAAGGAAAATCTGCGTCACCATGCTCACCTGCGGCAGCGTCAGCAGAAAGGAGAAACAACAGAATTCCAAGTGGATGACTGGGTCCTGCTACGAAACAAAGCCATCTCAAGTGTCGAGGCAGGTTGCTACGCAAGTTCCCGGCAAAGTTCCAGCCCTTGTACAGTGGTCCATATAAGATCGTAGCCAGGCCTCACCATAATACCTACCTCTTGGTGGATGCGCAATCCGGACAAGAGAAGGGTGTGTACAACGTACGAAACTTACGATTTTACTACCGAAAATCTTTATTGGGTAGACTATGACCACGTTAGAGTAACTCTGAGTAATATTGAGTAAACTAAATTTAATTTTATTGGTGTTTGTTATATTTTTATTCAAATATAAAAAAAAATTGAAAACATTAACTAGATGGCATTAGGTAAGTCAATGGTATTTTCTATAACCTCTTAAAGGTGACAGAAAATAGGGGGCGAATGAAGTGATTTGCTCCTAGAAACTATTTATTTTCAAATCTTGTAATAATTTTTGTTAAAAGGAAGTCATAAATAACAGAGAATTTTAGTCTTAACTAAACACTCTTACAGTGACAGAAATGGGATGATTTAATTTACGAAAATGCAGACTGAAATTCACAGAACAAAAACATACGAAATGTCGAAATGTAGGGAAAGATTTATGCTTGCCGAGTTTCTTTAGTTTCTTTAAATAGACAAAAAAATAGTTTTGGCTGGTCACAGATGACACAGGCAGGGGCACTCGACTTCGGTCACGGCGTATTAAAAAGGCATTAAGGGTCAGGAATACTTTAAAATCTCGGAATATACATAAAGCCGTTAATTTTAAAACATCAAAGATTTAGCTTTAAGTAGATAGTTTATTTTCAGAAAGTTTTCTTATAGGGGCGTGAAAAAAAAGACATTTTTGAATAGGGAACCGGGCGGTCCACCATTGAATATGGCAATAGAATTTGAATGGTTGATTATTGGTTCATTCTAAAGCGGAAGAAAGGGAGAAATATTTTAAAATCGAGGGGGCAGAAAGAAATTTGGAGGAGAGGAGTTAGTTGAAAATTAGCGGGAGAAAAAGTCGGAGGTGCGTGCGAAAGATTGCCTTTAGCTAATGACTTAAATTCTTTCTTGTTTGATTTTTGACAAAAGTTTAGTAAATTTTGCTATATATTCGTTACCATTGAGGTGTTTGGATTAGTGCGGTGGTTAAGCGTAGTGAGTAAAAGAAAAACTCATTTTAAATAAACTAGGAGTTGGTGATTAGTGGTTTGTCTTCGGTGTAGTGGATATACTAGCTGCGGTTTAAACACCGGAATTTAAGGTAGTAAGAAAAGAAAGTCTGTATATTTTTTTATCTAATTGCTTCATAAAGTGATTAGATTTTGACAAGTTATTTTGAAATCTTGAGGGTTTGGTTGATAAGGCAACACATTTGAAATCAGATATCTTAGCACACTTTATAAACGAATATCACCGAATGATAGGAGAACTAATTGAAGAGATTTTAACAAAGTGATGAAAATGCACGAAAGCTGGATTTAATTCCATTATCCTAAGGTCAGAATAGTCAGATAAAATTACCATCGCGAACATTAGAGTAAATTGAAATGCTTTGTTTTTTTTACTATTGTAAGGTCAATTCTTAATCATGTTAGCATGCTGGGCGGTCCACCGAGGGAGCACCAAGAGCTGGTTTTCGAGAGCCCGCGTGCTCGAACCTCTCCAACGACTACCATGGCACGAGCGTCCGACAGTTCTCGGCGTCTCCGTTAGCCCAACGTTATATATTTTTACTCTGACGCACATCTGCGACTCTGTTGATGAACTTGACCTTCGTGAGTTTTCTTTTCTCGATTCCTGGTGAAAGGAGGAATCGAGGACTGAGCTCGGCGGAGTAGAGTTCATACTTCGGACTCCCTGTGCTGTCTCATGGTAGTAACTGCGATCCACGTCTGTCTTGATACCGGTAGGAAGGTGAGAGCTCCTACCAACATCTCGACCTGTTGACTGGGACTACCCAACGATGACCGACCACTGTTAATTTGATTTGTATTTTTGCTGATCGTTCAAATAAAGAAATGGTGATGCTATCTGATAGATTGATAAGATGTTTAACTAGTCTTGAACGTAGAGAGAATTGTTTTTGCAATGGATGGAGCTTGTCCATCCTGCATATAGTTGTTCGTCGTGCTGCTTTGCGTCAAATATGCATGAATTTCGGTAACGCTGTAGATGAATAGTATTCGTAAAATGCGAACAAACGTACAACTGTTTGCAGGCAATCAAACATTAAATTTCACATGAGAATTCATTTTCATAGGGTTAGGACTAGAAGAAACTTCTTATCATTAAAAGCAATAGGGAAATCAATATTCAACAAAAAGGAAAGGTCAAGTATGCTCTTATTATGACCATTGCAACTAATGTCATCTACAAGAAATCTACATATTGAATTGTTCAATGATTCATGCAATAATAATATTCAAGTTGAAATTATTTTTTTTTTTTCTGAAAGTCATTGATGTTAGAGACGAAACAGTTTCTCTGAGTTGTTTGATGTTCATATGAATTGTTTGTTTTTAGAGTTGAAATAAGAAAAGTCAGGTTGAAATTATTATTAATTTTTTTTGAAAGTCATTTATGTTAGAAACGAAATAGTTTCATTCAGTGGTTTGATGTTTAAATGAATTGTTTGTTGTTAAGAGTTGCAATAATAACAGTCAGGTTGAAATTATTGTTATGTTTGAAAGTTACTTATGCTGGAATCTAAACAGTTTCACTGACTTATTTGATAGATGATTGTTTGAATGAATTGTTTGTTGTTCAGTATTTCAGGCACTAACAACAGGCCGGTTGAATTTATTGCTATTTTGAAATATCACTTATGTTAAAAATTTGTTTTTGATTCAACCATTCAGGTTGAAATTACTGTTGTTTTTGTGACATGGAATGCACACCAATAGTATTGTGCCGTCAATCAAATTGTGAATGGCTTTCGCCATAGGCAGGTTTTTTACCGCAGTTTTTCCTGACCTAGATAAGATCTCTTTAGACGAACTGCGGGCACAAGACTAATGGGGATAAATAAAATTGATGAAAATTTGCTTTACTTTTTGGAATGAAATAAAAGAAATATTCGTGAAAAGAATTTCTGTGTAATAAATTGAGATTATAGATGAGCTATATTATACATATTTTTTTAATATAAATTTTGTTAACTCTTAATTGCCTTATCTGTTAAACACCTAACCTAATAGGATACCACACTGGCTAAACAAACTTGGGTGCCTGGCATGTACTCACATAGGCAAAAATTTTGATAAATAATAAAAAGAATCAATCTAAGGGACGCTTTTCACAACGGGGCGTCTATTAAAAGATTTTCAGGACAAGATCATATGCTTCGTCCTGCAGGGTCCAGAGAAATGTCAGGTATAGTAAAAAGAGAAGCGTATAACATATCAATATCACTACACTACATTTACAAAAATATAAACTTCATTATTAGTGGAAAAATTAGGTTAGGTTAGAATAAGTTATTTATTCACAGCAATTTATTAAAAATGTATGGAATAGTTTGTAAATTGTTATCTATAAAACTCTTGTTTGTATATTTTGAATTAAATTATGTTTTCTTGTTGTCTACAAATAGTTTTTTTTAAATGCTTACCACGTTGAGCCATTGATGCATTTAATGAGTTATGAGATAATTATTTAATTAATATGCCCACCATATGTTGTTTTGTGCTACCAGCTGATCTTCATGGGGCCACTGTACTTTCTTACTCTTTTACAAACGCAGATAAGAATGATAAAATATCGTATTTGTTAAAAAGCTTGAAATTTTAAATAACTCGTAAATGTTTATACCCCTTTACCGTGACTTCACAGATTCTACCTGAAGGCCTGGAGTAAATATCTAGATGGCATTGATAGTGCTCTTATGCCAGTTTCCTATCTTAACCCTCTCTAATCTTTGCCTTAATCAAGTATTGTGGTTTAAAAGTGATTTTTAAGAAAATGCAAGAAAATATAGAAGATATAAAGTTACCATCATCTATAGAAGAAGCAGCAAATGTGGCAACACTAGATCTACTTCCAAAAAATTCAAGAGCAAGATATATAAGTTCATATGAGAAGTTTAAACAATGGTATGATGAAAAAAAGTTGCAAGTAGTAAATGAAAAAGTACTACTGGCGTATTTTGTACTCAAAGCAGAAACACTAAAATCTTCAACTATGTGGTCTGAATATTCAATGTTAAAAGCGACTTTAATAATTAATGATAATATTGATATATCCAAGATGCCTAAATTAGTTGCATTTCTAAAAAGGAAAGGAGAAGGATATCAACCCAAAAAAGCTGATATTTTTACTAGAGACCAGATTAATAAGTTTTTAGAAGAAGCACCCGAACAACATTATTTAATGATGAAGGTAAGTTAAGTTATTTTACCACTAATCTGTAATAACTAATAGATGCGTTTTATTTTATAGGTTGTTTTAATTTTTGGTATTTCTGGCGCGTGTCGTAGATGTGAGCTTACAAATATGCGTATAAATGATATTAAAGACATGGAAAATGTTTTGCTTATTACAATCCCAGATTCCAAAACGAAGATTAAAAGGACTTTTACCATCACATCTGGGGAAGGACCGGATTTACTCCACTTTTATAGAAAATATGTTACTCTCCGCCCTGTCAACATGAAAGATTCAAGATTCATAAATGTTTCAATGTTACATTTAATAATTGTTCGTTCAATACTCAAAAATAAATCTTGTTAAATATTTGTGTTTTATTAAAATTGTCGATTGTTATCACTATGGTTTCTGAATTACACTTGAAAAAGGTGTAGAGATACTTACTTTTGTAAACTTGACCGAGGTGGTTTAAAATATCCCTCGGAGCTATCACTGTGTATAGCAACTTCACTATATCAGATATTTGAAACGATAACTTCAGAGCCATATGAATGGTTATTTATAAATGCTAAAAATCAAAAAGGAATATTAAAATCACTCCTCCTAGAAATATTTGAATTCGATAAAGACACTTGCACCGCTTGCTGTAGAAATCGTTTAGCTTTATACCAAAAACTTTTAACTACATGGATAAACATATTATTAAACAATTATACAAAACTAAAGACCAATACCTTAAAAGAAGACAAACATGTTGGAAAAAGAAGAAAAGTAACTAATGAAGTGATTTGCTCCTAGAAACTATTTATTTTCAAATCTTGTAATAATTTTTGTTAAAAGGAAGTCATAAATAACAGAGAATTTTAGTCTTAACTAAACACTCTTACAGTGACAGAAATGGGATGATTTAATTTACGAAAATGCAGACTGAAATTCACAGAACAAAAACATACGAAATGTCGAAATGTAGGGAAAGATTTATGCTTGCCGAGTTTCTTTAGTTTCTTTAAATAGACAAAAAAAATAGTTTTGGCTGGTCACAGATGACACAGGCAGGGGCACTCGACTTCGGTCACGGCGTATTAAAAAGGCATTAAGGGTCAGGAATACTTTAAAATCTCGGAATATACATAAAGCCGTTAATTTTAAAACATCAAAGATTTAGCTTTAAGCAGATAGTTTATTTTCAGAAAGTTTTCTTATAGGGGCGTGAAAAAAAAAGACATTTTTGAATAGGGAACCGGGCGGTCCACCATTGAATATGGCAATAGAATTTGAATGGTTGATTATTGGTTCATTCTAAAGCGGAAGAAAGGGAGAAATATTTTAAAATCGAGGGGGCAGAAAGAAATTTGGAGGAGAGGAGCTAGTTGAAAATTAGCGGGAGAAAAAGTCGGAGGTGCGTGCGAAAGATTGCCTTTAGCTAATGACTTAAATTCTTTCTTGTTTGATTTTTGACAAAAGTTTAGTAAATTTTGCTATATATTCGTTACCATTGAGGTGTTTGGATTAGTGCGGTGGTTAAGCGTAGTGAGTAAAAGAAAAACTCATTTTAAATAAACTAGGAGTTGGTGATTAGTGGTTTGTCTTCGGTGTAGTGGATATACTAGCTGCGGTTTAAACACCGGAATTTAAGGTAGTAAGAAAAGAAAGTCTGTATATTTTTTTATCTAATTGCTTCATAAAGTGATTAGATTTTGACAAGTTATTTTGGAATCTTGAGGGTTTGATTGATAAGGCAACACATTTGAAATCAGATATCTTAGCACACTTTATAAACGAATATCACCGAATGATAGGAGAACTAATTGAAGAGATTTTAACAAAGTGATGAAAATGCACGAAAGCTGGATTTAATTCCATTATCCTAAGGTCAGAATAGTCAGATAAAATTACCATCGCGAACATTAGATTAAATTGAAATGCTTTGTTTTTTTTACTATTGTAAGGTCAATTCTTAATCATGTTAGCATGCTGGGCGGTCCACCGAGGGAGCACCAAGAGCTGGTTTTCGAGAGCCCGCGTGCTCGAACCTCTCCAACGACTACCATGGCACGAGCGTCCGACAGTTCTCGGCGTCTCCGTTAGCCGAACGTTATATATTTTTACTCTGACGCACATCTGCGACTCTGTTGATGAACTTGACCTTCGTGAGTTTTCTTTTCTCGATTCCTGGTGAAAGGAGGAATCGAGGACTGAGCTCGGCGGAGTAGAGTTCATACTTCGGACTCCCTGTGCTGTCTCATGGTAGTAACTGCGATCCACGTCTGTCTTGATACCGGTAGGAAGGTGAGAGCTCCTACCAACATCTCGACCTGTTGACTGGGACTACCCAACGATGACCGACCACTGTTAATTTGATTTGTATTTTTGCTGATCGTTCAAATAAAGAAATGGTGATGCTATCTGATAGATTGATAAGATGTTTAACTAGTCTTGAACGTAGAGAGAATTGTTTTTGCAATCGATGGAGCTTGTCCATCCTGCATATAGTTGTTCGTCGTGCTGCTTTGCGTCAAATATGCATGAATTTCGGTAACGCTGTAGATGAATAGTATTCGTAAAATGCGAACAAACGTACAACTGTTTGCAGGCAATCAAACATTAAATTTCACATGAGAATTCATTTTCATAGGGTTAGGACTAGAAGAAACTTCTTATCATTAAAAGCAATAGGGAAATCAATATTCAACAAAAAGGAAAGGTCAAGTATGCTCTTATTATGACCATTGCAACTAATGTCATCTACAAGAAATCTACATATTGAATTGTTCAATGATTCATGCAATAATAATATTCAAGTTGAAATTTTTTTTTTTTTCTGAAAGTCATTGATGTTAGAGACGAAACAGTTTCACTGAGTTGTTTGATGTTCATATGAATTGTTTGTTTTTAGAGTTGAAATAAGAAAAGTCAGGTTGAAATTATTATTAATTTTTTTTGAAAGTCATTTATGTTAGAAACGAAATAGTTTCATTCAGTGGTTTGATGTTTAAATGAATTGTTTGTTGTTAAGAGTTGCAATAATAACAGTCAGGTTGAAATTATTGTTATGTTTGAAAGTTACTTATGCTGGAATCTAAACAGTTTCACTGACTTATTTGATAGATGATTGTTTGAATGAATTGTTTGTTGTTCAGTATTTCAGGCACTAACAACAGGCCGGTTGAATTTATTGCTATTTTGAAATATTACTTATGTTAAAAATTTGTTTTTGATTCAACCATTCAGGTTGAAATTACTGTTGTTTTTGTGACATGGAATGCACACCAATAGTATTGTGCCGTCAATCAAATTGTGAATGGCTTTTGCCATAGGCAGGTTTTTTACCGCAGTTTTTCCTGACCTAGATAAGATCTCTTTAGACGAACTGCGGGCACAAGACTAATGGGGATAAATAAAATTGATGAAAATTTGCTTTACTTTTTGGAATGAAATAAAAGAAAAATTCGTAAAGAATTTCTGTGTAATAAATTGAGATTATAGATGAGCTATATTATACATATTTTTTTAATATAAATTTTGTTAACTCTTAATTGCCTTATCTGTTAAACACCTAACCTTATAGGATACCACACTGGCTAAACAAACTTGGGTGCCTGGCATGTACTCACATAGGCAAAAATTTTGATAAATAATAAAAAGAATCAATCTAAGGGACGCTTTTCACAACGGGGCGTCACAAGATCATATGCTTCGTCCTGCAGGGTCCAGAGAAATGTCAGGTATAGTAAAAAGAGAAGCGTATGTGTATAACATATCAATATCACTACAGAATTTGGTGCGGTGACCAGGATAGCCAGTGTTTATGAAGTATCCTATCGAAAGAAAAACAGTCGCTAATTGTTTTGGGGACCCTGTCCCTCCCAAACGGGAATTTAAGGTTTCAGGTCTGATCAGAAACGGGAGACATGCCGAAACAAGTTAATTCTAAGCTAGCGGGCGCGGGCGAAAAACAGTCCAAAAGACGTACTGCTGTAGAAAAACCTGTTCCTGGAAGAAAGCGTTCAAAGAACAATAAGAACACGTTGCCACCACCTGCAGCATCTCGAAGCAGTAGTCAAGAAGTCCCTGAGTGGTTTTTGGCCTATACACAACAAATGCAGGAGCAAAGGGAAAAAGACAAGCAGGAGATTTTCGAACGAATGGAGCTCTTGGCCAACAGACAACCAGGAGATGGCACTAATATACTATCAGAGCCCGCAAATGTAATAACGCCTGAGCCTTTTATTGCAGCATCCAGTCAGGTAGTACAAACGATGGTTCAACGGGAGTCTGATGTTACTTCTGGGGGCGGCAGTAGCCTTCCGGCCACTGACGGTGCTTTGCCAGCTGGGCTGAACACCATTGTTCATACGCACACCGGCCTGAAGACTCTGCTCTGTGGCATATTAGATGGCTCAAATCCACTCCCTGAGAAGCCAAAGTATGATGGAAGTTCGCATCAAAACCCAGTGAAGTTCCTAAGCGCCTTGGAATCGTACGGAAAGGCGCTCGAATTGGATGGAAATGCTCTGTTGCAATTGGCGCAACAATGTCTAAAAGGAGATGCTAAGGCTTGGATAGGTATCTATAAAAACAGGTGGGTTAACTATTATGATTTCAGGAAAGACTTTCTGAAGAGTTTTTGGTCTACAACAAAACAACGCGAGGTCCGCCATCAAATCAGCACTGGGGCGTATATAAAAGGAAAAGGGGAGACCATGCTAGCGCACTTTGCGCGGTACGTCGATCTATCAAACCAACTAACAGATCCTATGCCGGAAGCATTGATAGTCTCAGAAATTATACGCCATTTTCCAGACAACATTCAGTTGCTCTGGACATTGAAGGGTGACTCAACTATTATTGCGGCAGCAGAGTTTCTAATTGCCCAGGAGATTCCCGGACAGAACCAGAGGAATATTAGTACAAAGATTGTGGAGAGTCGGAATTTGGGACCTCGACTAGCACCAGGTAATGCGCCGTTTCGTAGAGTTGCCACACTGGAATCAGCTGGAAATGAGCGGTCGGACAGAAGATGGCGCCGGCAAGGTGAGTTCAATGCTGGGCGAGGCTACGAAAACACCCAAAAGCCATGGCAAAACCGCGATCTTCGTTGGGTTAGGAAGAGAAATGACAATGCTCCAAATGGCAACGGACAACGCGGAAATCCGAACAGTAGGCAGAGTCGTCAGTCATCAGCGACCCCTCAAAGAGATCAACAGACACCCCCGGAAGCACCGTCGATACCGGGAAACGGTCATGTGGGGCTCAACAGGGTCTAAAACGCCTCACTATACCCACTTCACAGACCCAACATCCTGCTAAAATGTCGAAAGGCAATATGGTAGCAACTTACCAGCAGCTCAGTTCAGGTAGTAACTCAACTAAAATAATCCAAACTTTTTCTATTTTTAGCAAAAACTCAACTAATGGTTCACAATTTAGAATAATTCCGGAAATAGGAGTGCGAATCGAAAATATTGATAAAACTGCACTTGTCGATACGGGAAGTGAGGTCACTTGCATAGCCGAAGAAGTTTGGTCAGAGGTGTTACAAGGAGGTCTTCGACCACCAACATTGCCGGTAACATCAATTCATCTCCGTGGGGCAGTAGGTCAAAGAAGTTGTCCTGTCGTGATCCAAGCATTTTTGAAATTACGAATATCGTCAGAAGTATTTGACATAGTGGCACTGGTCGTGAAAAACTTAATTAAACCGTGCATCTTAGGAATGGACTTTTTGTCAGAATTTCAAGCAAAAATTGACATTCCTGACTGCAGAATAACATTGAAGAGTGGAGAAAAATGCTGCAAGATCAATTTTGTAAAACAGATCAAGGTGCAGGAAGTTGAAGAGGACTACATAGACAATGTTGTGGGAAACATATCGACGACTGTTCTACAGAAGGAAGTGCACTTAAATTCGAAAGAGGAATTACAGCTGAAGGTTGCTGAAATTGATCTTGACGTCGAATATAAAAATAGAGTTCTACAATCCTTATCTAAATACCGACCCGTACTTAGTAAAATTCCTGGTCGCACTGACAGATATGTACACAAAATTAAGATGCATGATGAAACTCCTTTCATAAAACGACCGTATCCAATTCCGTTTGCTTTAAGGAGTGCTGCAGACGAAGCAATTCAAGAAATGGAGGATTTAGGTGTGATTAAAAGAGAAGCTTCACCATATGAAAGTCCTACTACAGCAGTTCTCAAGAAAGATCAAACTGTCAGAATATGTTTGGACGCTCGGTGGATCAACGCAAAGATGATTGCAGATAATGAATCACCACCGCCAGCTGATGAACTGCTGCGAAGATTTTCCGGGGTGCGTGTAATGTCGACAATCGATCTTAGATCATCCTTTTGGCAGATTCCACTGAGTCCAGAAAGCACAAAATATACAGCATTTCTGTATAACGGCCGCAGCTACACATATCAAGTGCTTGCTTTTGGTCTGAAAACCGCATAGGCGTCATTCAGCCGGGCCATGGACGTTATTTTAGGTTCGCAAGTACGGGAATTTACTGTGAATTACATCGATGATTTGTTAATTGCCTCAAAATCCATTGAAGAGCATCTCGAACACATTGAAAAAGTACTTGAGAAATTACGAGATGCAAAAATGACAATTAACCTAGAGAAGTTGCAATTCTTTCAGCAGGAAGTAAAATTCCTTGGTCACATTCTAACGGTAAGAGGAATTATGCCCGACCCTGATAAGGTGATTGCAATAAGGAACTTTCCGGTCCCACAAAAACAGAAGCACTTGAGGGCGTTCCTAGGACTTTGTGGATTCTACCGTAAATTCTGTGAAAAATTCAGCCATGAAACTGCACATCTTAACAGTTTATTACGAAAAGGAGTAACATGGAAATGGGGGGGCGTAAAGAGCAACTAGTATTCGATAGTGTGAAAGACTTATTTTTTATCTGCTGTTACACTAGCACATCCAAGGCCAGACAAAGTTTTCTATATCTAGACTGATAGCTCCGGATATACAATGGGTGCAGAACTTTACCAAATTGACGAAGATGGATCAAGAGCAGTAATTGCATTTGCGTCAAAATCTCTAAACGCCGCGCAGCTTAACTACACGACAACTGAAAAGGAGCTTTTGGCTGTTATCTTCGCATTAAATCAATTTAGAACATATGTACAGGGAGTAAAGGTTATTATTCGAACTGATCATTTTGCTTTAAAGTTTTTAGGTCAATGCAGGTTATTGAGCGAGAGGCTGAGTCGTTGGGTTACGGTCCTGGGTCAGTTCGATTATGAAATAGAAGTAGTCAAAGAGACAATGTTGCTGCAGATGTGCTGTCGCGTTATCCTGCTGACGGTCGAAACCCATAAGAGTATCCTAGGGATCAGCCGATCCTTGCAATCTTTGAAGTGGAGTCAACTCAAGAGATCATCAACTTATTGCAAGATATGCAGCAGAAACAACAAAAAGATCCTGAACTATCTCTTCTGTGGGCCAACAAAACAGCCGGCACTGCAATAAATAACGACAAATTATTAAGGGTTTGTAATCAATATACCGTACAGCACGACGTTTTAGTTTACAGGTCACAACACGATACCGTGCCACGTCTTGCCATTCCTAAGTCCTGTATCCATAGCTTGGTTGAATACTATCATCAGGTAATGGGCCACTTCGGAACTACCAAGGTTTATACCATCATGAAGCGCACCTACTACTGGCACAACATGTATCACGACATCAAGAATTTCATTCGCAGTTGTGATCTCTGCCAGAAGAGAAAACATTTGAACCGGATAATAGAGAGTCCTATCAATCCCATTATAATGGAAGCACCTGGAGAAGTAGTCTGCGTCGATTTCTATGGACCGCTGCCTGTAGGTCGAGGGGGCGCCTCCTACATTTTTGTCGTGATAGATTGTTTTAGCAAATTCGTCAAGTTATATCCACTCAGAAAGGCGAACGCTAGGGCAGCAATTTCCCGAATCGTTAACAACTACGTGAACTTCATTAAAGTTAAATGTGTGCTCTCGGATCATGGCACACAGTTTACTTCGAAATGTTGGAGGGAAAAACTCAACTCCGTTGACATTAAAGCCACCTTCTGTTCGATTCGGAATCCTGCAGCGAATCCTTGTGAAAGGGTAATGAGAGAACTGGGTAGGATATTCCGTGCCTACTGCGAGCGAAGTCACAAGTCCTGGGTAGCACATTTATCGAACATCGAGGAATGTTTTAACATGGTCCCACATACGAGTACTGGATTCTCACCATATGAAGTTATTTACGGTAGTCACCACCTCTGCCTATTGATGTTCCGGTTGCCAACTTATTACCGGCAGCACAGTTATTGGCTTTGGAAGACATTCATGCCAAAGTAAAGGAAAATCTGCGTCACCATGCTCACCTGCGGCAGCGTCAGCAGAAAGGAGAAACAACAGAATTCCAAGTGGATGACTGGGTCCTGCTACGAAACAAAGCCATCTCAAGTGTCGAGGCAGGTTGCTACGCAAGTTCCCGGCAAAGTTCCAGCCCTTGTACAGTGGTCCATATAAGATCGTAGCCAGGCCTCACCATAATACCTACCTCTTGGTGGATGCGCAATCCGGACAAGAGAAGGGTGTGTACAACGTACGAAACTTACGATTTTACTACCGAAAATCTTTATTGGGTAGACTATGACCACGTTAGAGTAACTCTGAGTAATATTGAGTAAACTAAATTTAATTTTATTGGTGTTTGTTATATTTTTATTCAAATATAAAAAAAAATTGAAAACATTAACTAGATGGCATTAGGTAAGTCAATGGTATTTTCTATAACCTCTTAAAGGTGACAGAAAATAGGGGGCGAATGAAGTGATTTGCTCCTAGAAACTATTTATTTTCAAATCTTGTAATAATTTTTGTTAAAAGGAAGTCATAAATAACAGAGAATTTTAGTCTTAACTAAACACTCTTACAGTGACAGAAATGGGATGATTTAATTTACGAAAATGCAGACTGAAATTCACAGAACAAAAACATACGAAATGTCGAAATGTAGGGAAAGATTTATGCTTGCCGAGTTTCTTTAGTTTCTTTAAATAGACAAAAAAATAGTTTTGGCTGGTCACAGATGACACAGGCAGGGGCACTCGACTTCGGTCACGGCGTATTAAAAAGGCATTAAGGGTCAGGAATACTTTAAAATCTCGGAATATACATAAAGCCGTTAATTTTAAAACATCAAAGATTTAGCTTTAAGTAGATAGTTTATTTTCAGAAAGTTTTCTTATAGGGGCGTGAAAAAAAAGACATTTTTGAATAGGGAACCGGGCGGTCCACCATTGAATATGGCAATAGAATTTGAATGGTTGATTATTGGTTCATTCTAAAGCGGAAGAAAGGGAGAAATATTTTAAAATCGAGGGGGCAGAAAGAAATTTGGAGGAGAGGAGTTAGTTGAAAATTAGCGGGAGAAAAAGTCGGAGGTGCGTGCGAAAGATTGCCTTTAGCTAATGACTTAAATTCTTTCTTGTTTGATTTTTGACAAAAGTTTAGTAAATTTTGCTATATATTCGTTACCATTGAGGTGTTTGGATTAGTGCGGTGGTTAAGCGTAGTGAGTAAAAGAAAAACTCATTTTAAATAAACTAGGAGTTGGTGATTAGTGGTTTGTCTTCGGTGTAGTGGATATACTAGCTGCGGTTTAAACACCGGAATTTAAGGTAGTAAGAAAAGAAAGTCTGTATATTTTTTTATCTAATTGCTTCATAAAGTGATTAGATTTTGACAAGTTATTTTGAAATCTTGAGGGTTTGGTTGATAAGGCAACACATTTGAAATCAGATATCTTAGCACACTTTATAAACGAATATCACCGAATGATAGGAGAACTAATTGAAGAGATTTTAACAAAGTGATGAAAATGCACGAAAGCTGGATTTAATTCCATTATCCTAAGGTCAGAATAGTCAGATAAAATTACCATCGCGAACATTAGAGTAAATTGAAATGCTTTGTTTTTTTTACTATTGTAAGGTCAATTCTTAATCATGTTAGCATGCTGGGCGGTCCACCGAGGGAGCACCAAGAGCTGGTTTTCGAGAGCCCGCGTGCTCGAACCTCTCCAACGACTACCATGGCACGAGCGTCCGACAGTTCTCGGCGTCTCCGTTAGCCCAACGTTATATATTTTTACTCTGACGCACATCTGCGACTCTGTTGATGAACTTGACCTTCGTGAGTTTTCTTTTCTCGATTCCTGGTGAAAGGAGGAATCGAGGACTGAGCTCGGCGGAGTAGAGTTCATACTTCGGACTCCCTGTGCTGTCTCATGGTAGTAACTGCGATCCACGTCTGTCTTGATACCGGTAGGAAGGTGAGAGCTCCTACCAACATCTCGACCTGTTGACTGGGACTACCCAACGATGACCGACCACTGTTAATTTGATTTGTATTTTTGCTGATCGTTCAAATAAAGAAATGGTGATGCTATCTGATAGATTGATAAGATGTTTAACTAGTCTTGAACGTAGAGAGAATTGTTTTTGCAATGGATGGAGCTTGTCCATCCTGCATATAGTTGTTCGTCGTGCTGCTTTGCGTCAAATATGCATGAATTTCGGTAACGCTGTAGATGAATAGTATTCGTAAAATGCGAACAAACGTACAACTGTTTGCAGGCAATCAAACATTAAATTTCACATGAGAATTCATTTTCATAGGGTTAGGACTAGAAGAAACTTCTTATCATTAAAAGCAATAGGGAAATCAATATTCAACAAAAAGGAAAGGTCAAGTATGCTCTTATTATGACCATTGCAACTAATGTCATCTACAAGAAATCTACATATTGAATTGTTCAATGATTCATGCAATAATAATATTCAAGTTGAAATTATTATTTTTTTTTCTGAAAGTCATTGATGTTAGAGACGAAACAGTTTCTCTGAGTTGTTTGATGTTCATATGAATTGTTTGTTTTTAGAGTTGAAATAAGAAAAGTCAGGTTGAAATTATTATTAATTTTTTTTGAAAGTCATTTATGTTAGAAACGAAATAGTTTCATTCAGTGGTTTGATGTTTAAATGAATTGTTTGTTGTTAAGAGTTGCAATAATAACAGTCAGGTTGAAATTATTGTTATGTTTGAAAGTTACTTATGCTGGAATCTAAACAGTTTCACTGACTTATTTGATAGATGATTGTTTGAATGAATTGTTTGTTGTTCAGTATTTCAGGCACTAACAACAGGCCGGTTGAATTTATTGCTATTTTGAAATATCACTTATGTTAAAAATTTGTTTTTGATTCAACCATTCAGGTTGAAATTACTGTTGTTTTTGTGACATGGAATGCACACCAATAGTATTGTGCCGTCAATCAAATTGTGAATGGCTTTCGCCATAGGCAGGTTTTTTACCGCAGTTTTTCCTGACCTAGATAAGATCTCTTTAGACGAACTGCGGGCACAAGACTAATGGGGATAAATAAAATTGATGAAAATTTGCTTTACTTTTTGGAATGAAATAAAAGAAATATTCGTGAAAAGAATTTCTGTGTAATAAATTGAGATTATAGATGAGCTATATTATACATATTTTTTTAATATAAATTTTGTTAACTCTTAATTGCCTTATCTGTTAAACACCTAACCTAATAGGATACCACACTGGCTAAACAAACTTGGGTGCCTGGCATGTACTCACATAGGCAAAAATTTTGATAAATAATAAAAAGAATCAATCTAAGGGACGCTTTTCACAACGGGGCGTCTATTAAAAGATTTTCAGGACAAGATCATATGCTTCGTCCTGCAGGGTCCAGAGAAATGTCAGGTATAGTAAAAAGAGAAGCGTATAACATATCAATATCACTACACTACATTTACAAAAATATAAACTTCATTATTAGTGGAAAAATTAGGTTAGGTTAGAATAAGTTATTTATTCACAGCAATTTATTAAAAATGTATGGAATAGTTTGTAAATTGTTATCTATAAAACTCTTGTTTGTATATTTTGAATTAAATTATGTTTTCTTGTTGTCTACAAATAGTTTTTTTTAAATGCTTACCACGTTGAGCCATTGATGCATTTAATGAGTTATGAGATAATTATTTAATTAATATGCCCACCATATGTTGTTTTGTGCTACCAGCTGATCTTCATGGGGCCACTGTACTTTCTTACTCTTTTACAAACGCAGATAAGAATGATAAAATATCGTATTTGTTAAAAAGCTTGAAATTTTAAATAACTCGTAAATGTTTATACCCCTTTACCGTGACTTCACAGATTCTACCTGAAGGCCTGGAGTAAATATCTAGATGGCATTGATAGTGCTCTTATGCCAGTTTCCTATCTTAACCCTCTCTAATCTTTGCCTTAATCAAGTATTGTGGTTTAAAAGTGATTTTTAAGAAAATGCAAGAAAATATAGAAGATATAAAGTTACCATCATCTATAGAAGAAGCAGCAAATGTGGCAACACTAGATCTACTTCCAAAAAATTCAAGAGCAAGATATATAAGTTCATATGAGAAGTTTAAACAATGGTATGATGAAAAAAAGTTGCAAGTAGTAAATGAAAAAGTACTACTGGCGTATTTTGTACTCAAAGCAGAAACACTAAAATCTTCAACTATGTGGTCTGAATATTCAATGTTAAAAGCGACTTTAATAATTAATGATAATATTGATATATCCAAGATGCCTAAATTAGTTGCATTTCTAAAAAGGAAAGGAGAAGGATATCAACCCAAAAAAGCTGATATTTTTACTAGAGACCAGATTAATAAGTTTTTAGAAGAAGCACCCGAACAACATTATTTAATGATGAAGGTAAGTTAAGTTATTTTACCACTAATCTGTAATAACTAATAGATGCGTTTTATTTTATAGGTTGTTTTAATTTTTGGTATTTCTGGCGCGTGTCGTAGATGTGAGCTTACAAATATGCGTATAAATGATATTAAAGACATGGAAAATGTTTTGCTTATTACAATCCCAGATTCCAAAACGAAGATTAAAAGGACTTTTACCATCACATCTGGGGAAGGACCGGATTTACTCCACTTTTATAGAAAATATGTTACTCTCCGCCCTGTCAACATGAAAGATTCAAGATTCATAAATGTTTCAATGTTACATTTAATAATTGTACGTTCAATACTCAAAAATAAATCTTGTGAAATATTTGTGTTTTATTAAAATTGTCGATTGTTATCACTAGTGAAAATTGTCGACAATTTTCACTAGTGAGAATTGTTGATACAATTCATTTTCATTGGATTAAAAATATCAAATGCTGCATTTTAATTGGTCAATTTTTAATAAATGACATGTGAGTTGAATAGTCAATATAATAAAATTTTGTCACAGGAAATTTATTAAATTTTGTCATATAATTTTTTAAGGACAAACAGAAAGTAAAACTTTCTGTGCGCCGAATCAATGCACAGAAAGCGTTTATGCAGCGTTTCCATAACAACAGCTTTTAGTAATGAAATGCAACATTTTCTAAGCGTCAAAATAAAATAAAAAAGCCGACTTTCCATTTTCGAGAAGAAAAATGTATTTTTATTATAATTGTAGATTATATTGTAACATTTATTTTTTTCTTATTTGTGCATTACTGAAATCGTCCTCGTATGAACTCACCTTTAGATGTGTTTATTTTAAATATTTTGTGGGTTTTGAAAATTACTATTTTCTTCCTTTATAATTTTTATATTGATGGATTTTCGTCGTATATATTTAAATGTAGACTCCCTGAGTTTACATTTAATTATTAATAATTTCATTTTGAATATTATTGTTTAATGGATTTTCTTATTCAAATTTGGATATCGTTATCAATGTTCCTTGGTGGGAATGACGGACGGCCTTGCGCGTTTGATTTTTCGAGAGAAGGATTCGCTATCCGTTGTGCGTGCTAGAAAGACCTCTCTGAGGATGATTGGTTGTTGGTCACGTTTTAGACCAAGCGTTCTTCATTAGAAACTCTATTAATGAGCATCTTATTGTAAATAAATTTCTCGGTGAAGAATATCCATAACTATTTTGTTTGGACTTTGATTGTTGCTGAGGAATTTTGTTGATGAAGATTTCCCTTATAAAGGTACGTCTTTTTGCAGTCTAATCAATCCTTTTCCAATCTTGTTTGAATTTTTTCTATTATTCAACTACGATTTTAGGGAACCTAGGCTACCCTGTAACATTACGCCTACCCATATGCACCAAATTGTGCAGCCGTTTGTTAAAAGGGATTCCAATCTTCCTGGTGCACGAGCTGAGTCACACCACATCTCTAAAACATTATCGTATATACAGAATCAATCCAGTAGCCAATTTTCGAGGCGGTACTGTATCCGCAGTCGATATCAACCATCGTAGGATTACATCATACGAACCATCAATAGAAGTGAACATTTTCCTTTGTTGGTATTTTTTTTATATTATTTTAATTTGATTTAATTGATTCATCTAATCAGGTTAATAATTTCACTAATTTATTTAATTTATAGTTAAAGGTAATTTATATTAAGATTTACGAATCTATAAAGTAATATTAATTTTATACATGGAATTTTTCTGATATCGCTTTCAAGTGATAATTTCAATTTTTATTGCATTTTATTGTGTCAATTTATAAATGCTACGTTTTGATAAATCGTCGGTATCAATTTTCAAATTTTTATTAAATTTATATTGTTTGGATTAAAGAAAAGGTTTAATTAAATTTCTGCATATTTTCTTTATAGTTTTATTAATTCATTTACAGAAGATTACATTATGTAACAGAAATAGTACTATATCTGAGTAATTAGATTTATTTACATATCTACATTCACAGTGATTTTTTTATTTCTTTATTTTGCTCTATATCTTTTTTTATATGTGTATATATGTGTTACTATTAATAAATGCATTTAAAATTTGTGCTTCTTATTGTTGAGGAATAACACCACCATACCGAAAAAATAAAAGATAATTTAGGCTAAATTGTTTTGTAATAGTTGTTTAAAAATAATACTTACCAAGAGAAATAGGTTCTCCCGCTTTCCTATACTGTTTAAGTTTTCTTGCGTATTTAAAAGCTGGATGGCGCCCTTTTTTTTGCTTCATACTCAGTGGACCCACGTATCCCGCTCACCGATGAAAAGCTGCCGCACGCCAGTGCGTAACCTTTCTTTACCGCAAGTAAAAAAAGGTTACACATAAATTGGCGCCCAACGTGGGGCCGCGATTCTAGATTTTTCGCGTTTCAAATTTTGTATCCGCATGGTGGTGAAATTCCTTAGCAAATACAAATTACTATTACTATACTTGCTTGATGAACAATTTTAGTGTTTGAAAAGTTAATATTATTATCTTATTGAAAATACTATTGATGGTGGTTTTCATTTCCTATAGTATACGGTGTTCAGAGATTTTTTATTCAGGTTAGAATCATGGACCAATTTTATTACCCAATCCACTTACTCTCGAAGGAATTAGATTATGAACTGAGAATACGGAATGTTATATCCGATAGGCCTCAAGTTGATAAAAGGAAAATATTAGGTAGACTTATAGTTAAAGAACGACTGTCACGAGTTAATGTTTTAACCTTAAAGGTTCCCAATCTCGATTTTGCTTCTGAGCAATTAGAAATATCCGCCACATTAGATTCGATAAAAGATTTAATTGCAGATTTTGAAGGACCTTCCTCCGATTCAATATTCAAAAGGGCAACGTCACGCCTTACCCATGTCAACTTCAGAGTACAAAGACTACCACTACCTCCTGACACAGACCCTGAATTTGACGCTAAGCTTAAGTTCAAAAATGAATCCTTTGCTACTTGTTTGCAGTTAGAAGCCGAGTTACATGACGGAGTGAAAGAAAAGGAACAAAGTGAAAGTTCATTGTTAGTCCCTCCACAAACCTCTTCAATTTCGGTGGTTCCCCAAGGTATTAATACTTCTAGTCATTCATTTCCAGTATATAAACTTGGAATTAAATTTGATGGCAACCCTGATAACTTGCTAAATTTCATCGAACAAGTTGAAGAGACAGCCAGTGCTAGAAGAATTACTAAAACAGATCTTTTTGCATCAGTTAGTGATTTATTTACTGGAAACGCCACCTTCTGGCTTAGGCAGGTAAAACCCCATATTAATGACTGGGACTCCTTAGTAGTCAAGTTGAAACAGGACTTCCTTAAATCTACAATAGAGGATGACATTTGGCATGAAATTAGATCATGTAAACAGAAAGTTAAGGAACCCGTAGTTATTTTTATCGCATACTTAGAAACGTTATTTAATCGACTCGCTCATCCGGTGTCCGAATCCACAAAAATTAAATATATTAAATCAGGTCTGTTGCGTGAATATAGTCTTCGTTTAGCTTTGCATGATATTCATACAGTAGAAGAACTAGGTAAACTTTGTAAGCGGTTAGAGGAGGCAGAACTCTTAGGAAGTACTAGCAAGAAATCTTCTACTTGCATGGTTAACCAACCCAGTAGTAGCTCAAATGAACCCAATAATTTGCATGACCATTCGAGACTGGATAAACAAAACCCTTCTCGAAGTGGCCATTACTATAAATCTCATAAACAAAACTTCTCTAAACCGAGTAACGCCTACTTTTCGGCAAAACCTTCAACAAATACAAATAATGCTACTCTAGTTTGTTGGAAGTGTGGTGGGGCAAATCATGTTTTCAAACATTGTCGTTCGAAAATTAATAAAAGATTCTGTATGAGATGTGGAACACCCAATTGTACTGTTAAAGATTGTTTCAAGTGTAACAAGTCGGGAAACGAATGAAGGAGGAACCCAAAGTTGGCACTGGTTATCCTCCTAAGAAGAGTTTCAAAGCCAACATGTCTCAAAATAAAGTTAGTACTTCTCATTTTGATCTTGGTGACTGGAATCGTTGGAAAAGTACAGTTACAAGCTTTTATAAATGTCCTCCGGATATTTCACACAGTAACATTTCTCCTGTTCTTATCAACAAAAACAATGATAATAGACCTTATATTTCAGTTAAATTATTTGACCAGAATATAGTCGGATTATTAGATAGTGGTGCGGATAGGAGTGTAGTAGGCAAAGAAGGTTTAACTTTGCTAGAAAAATTTAAACTTAAAGTTCATTCTTCCCAATGTAAAGATGTTGTTACGGCGGACGGCACCCATCAACAAGTTGAAGGTGTGGTCGATTTGCCAATAGTCATCAATGAATTTATTCAAATAGTACCAATGTTAGTCGTTCCTGCATTACCTCATTCCTTTATTTTTGGCAGCGACTTCTGTCGTCAATTTCAAATTAAAGTAGATTTCAAACGTTCTGGTTGGTACGTTCAATGTGACTTAGCACATGCCATGGTGGATGTTTTGTCATCATTCGATAATAATAGTCAGTATTCCAGCGTTTCATATATAACAGAACTTACTACAGAACAAAGTAGTATAATTAGTAAGGTTATTGATTCATTTCAAGAAATCAGCTCGGAAATCCGTCTTGGTAGGACAGACAAGATATCCTTATCTATAGATACCGGGAATGCAAAGCCAATAAAACAGAGGCAGTATTTAATGAGTCCGTACATGCTAACAATATTAAATAATGAACTAGATGACATGCTTAGATTAGGTGTAGTAGAAGAATCTCAAAGCCCCTGGAATAGTCCTGTGTTACTAGTTAAAAAAAGTAATAATGAATACAGGTTATGTTTTGACGGCCGACGTTTGAACGAAGTCACAAAGCACGATAGTTACCCTTTACCGCGCATTGATCGCATATTAAATCTCTTGCGAGACGCTAAGTATATTTCGAGTATAGACTTAAGGAAAGCATTTTGGCAGGTCCCGTTAGAAGAATCGTCAAAAGAAAAAACCGCGTTCAGTGTGCCCGGCAGGGGATTATTCCATTTCACAGTTATGCCCTTTGGCCTGTGCAACAGCGCCCAGACACAGCAACGTCTGTGTGATGCACTTTTTGGTCCGAAATATGAACCTAATATCTTTACGTATCTGGATGACATAATAATCGTATCGTCAACATTCGGAGAACATGTCCGTTTGCTAAACGAGGTAAAAGTTATTCTTAAAAAAGCGAATCTTACCATTAACTTCCAAAAGTGTGATTTCTTTAAAAACTCCTTAAAATATTTAGGTTACATAATTGATTCTGAAGGTCTTCGCACTGACCCTGACAAGGTGACCACTATGGTGAATTATCCTCGTCCAACTACAGCAACTGAAGTAAAACGATTTCTCGGGTTATGTTCCTGGTATCGTCGATTTATTGACAGCTTTTCATCTTTGGTTTCTCCTTTAAATGACCTCCTTAAGGGTCGGAAAAAGAAACAACCTATCTGTTGGACCGATGAAGCCGAAGCTGCTTTTATAAAAATCAAAGATTCTTTAGTTAGGTCTCCGATACTTTGTTCTCCAGATTTCTCGAAACCATTTACTATACAGTGCGATGCTAGTGACGTTGGTTTAGGTGGTATTTTATCGCAAGTAATAGATGGTCAAGAGCGAGTTATTGCGTATGCATCGAGGTCATTGTCGCGTGCTGAACGAAATTACACTGTCAGTGAGAAAGAATTATTAAGCTTAATATTCTTGATTGAAAAATTTCGTCCTTATATAGAAGGTACTAGGTTTAAGGTCATTACAGACCATTATAGTCTTTTGTGGTTAAATAATCTGAAAGATCCTTCAGGCAGATTAGCCCGTTGGTCAGTTAAACTACGTCAGTATGATTTCGAGTTAGTTCATAAGAAAGGCTCTTCTAATATTGTACCGGACGCGCTCTCTAGAATCTCTTCAAACCCTAAAGTCGAAGCTATAAGTTTAATGTTAATAGATATTGATTTAAATAGTATCGACGACTGGTACAGATCATTACGCGAAAAAATAATTAATTCGCCGGAGTTATATCTCCAATGGAAGGTAGACGATGATGTTATATATAAATTTATTCCATCTCGTATACCTTTACCAACTGGTGTTTCAGAATGGAAGATACTGGTCCCCAAATCGCAACGTGGAGATGTCATTAAGTCTTCACATGATCCTCCAATTTCTTCCCACAGGGGTTTCTTTAAAACATTCTCTAGAGTACAAGAATATTATTATTGGCCGCATATGCGTGAGGATATTTTTAAATATGTTCGCTGCTGTAAAATATGTCAATCTCAAAAAGTTTCTAACACCTCCCGGTTTGGTCTTATGGGTGGTGAAAAAGCAGTAAAATACCCTTTCCAAATTATTGCTGTTGACATTATGGGACCATTCCCTAGATCCTCTAAAGGAAACTCTTATTTGCTCGTTGTGGCAGATTGGTTTTCAAAATACTCCCTGCTACATCCAATGCGAGATGCTACCGCTAAGAATGTTGCCAGATTTATGGAAGACCAAGTATTTCTCGTCTACGGTATCCCACAATTTATTGTGTGCGATAATGGTCCACAATTTGCTGGTCGCGTATTTAAGAAATTAGCAGAATCTTATAACGTTCAAAAAATTTGGTATAGCCCTCGGTATGCAGCCCAATGTAATTTTGTTGAAAGAACCAACAGAACTATCGGAACTGCTATTCGCAGTTATATTAAAGAACATAAGAACTGGGATAAGGAATTAGCAAAGATTCAACAATCGATAAACACTTCCGTCCATGAAGTGCATAAATTAGCACCCTCATTTATCAATTTTGGTCGTCATATTCCTTTATCGGGTAGTTATTATGGTAAAGTAAAGGATACTTCCAATATTGAATTAATGCCTGGTAGTAGAGAAGATTATATAAAGGATTTTAGTAATTTAGGTGATGTGTTTTTAGACATCCGTAAAAAGTTACACGCTGCATATACTAGAAATTGTTCTTCTTACAATTTCAGAAAGAGAGATATCTCGTTTAATGTTGGAGACAAAGTTTGGCGTAAGAATAAAGTTCTATCAGATGCTGCTGTTAAGTTTTCTGCCAAGCTAGCTCCAAAATATATATTGAGTAAGATAGAAAAGAGGATATCTCGTCTTGTGTATTCTCTTAGTAACCCTGATGGCACTCTTGCTGGAGAGTGGCATGTAAAGGATTTGAAGCCGTATTTTGGCTCAAATTCTGATGTTTCAGTTAATTAATTTAATTAAGTCGCTTTCTATGCTTTAGATAGTATGTTTAGTAGGTGTGTATGTAGTGAGACAACCTTGACGTCTTCGTCCTCGCGCTTTTTGGTTTGTTTCATGGTATGAACGCTACGCTTTCATATAATACTTAATTTTGTGTTGATTCTTCTAATAAGAAGTGATTAGATTTGGTTTCAATTTCTTTCACGTTTGGTATTGTATTTGGGACACAATTATTTGGACTACCTGATTTTGACCTTACCAATCATGACTTTCCCTTAATTGTCTCCATTAGGACGTGTAGTACGCGAAGATACTAGCAATATGTGTTCCAAACATACTTTACAAATGTTGATTATTTCACGTTAAAAAAAAATAGTTTTACTCATTTTTTTTTTCTTTTCGGAGAGGGATGGTGTAACATTTATTTTTTCTTATTTGTGCATTACTGAAATCGTCCTCGTATGAACTCACCTTTAGATGTGTTTATTTTAAATATTTTGTGGGTTTTGAAAATTACTATTTTCTTCCTTTATAATTTTTATATTGATGGATTTTCGTCGTATATATTTAAATGTAGACTCCCTGAGTTTACATTTAATTATTAATAATTTCATTTTGAATATTATTGTTTAATGGATTTTCTTATTCAAATTTGGATATCGTTATCAATGTTCCTTGGTGGGAATGACGGACGGCCTTGCGCGTTTGATTTTTCGAGAGAAGGATTCGCTATCCGTTGTGCGTGCTAGAAAGACCTCTCTGAGGATGATTGGTTGTTGGTCACGTTTTAGACCAAGCGTTCTTCATTAGAAACTCTATTAATGAGCATCTTATTGTAAATAAATTTCTCGGTGAAGAATATCCATAACTATTTTGTTTGGACTTTGATTGTTGCTGAGGAATTTTGTTGATGAAGATTTCCCTTATAAAGGTACGTCTTTTTGCAGTCTAATCAATCCTTTTCCAATCTTGTTTGAATTTTTTCTATTATTCAACTACGATTTTAGGGAACCTAGGCTACCCTGTAACATTACGCCTACCCATATGCACCAAATTGTGCAGCCGTTTGTTAAAAGGGATTCCAATCTTCCTGGTGCACGAGCTGAGTCACACCACATCTCTAAAACATTATCGTATATACAGAATCAATCCAGTAGCCAATTTTCGAGGCGGTACTGTATCCGCAGTCGATATCAACCATCGTAGGATTACATCATACGAACCATCAATAGAAGTGAACATTTTCCTTTGTTGGTATTTTTTTTATATTATTTTAATTTGATTTAATTGATTCATCTAATCAGGTTAATAATTTCACTAATTTATTTAATTTATAGTTAAAGGTAATTTATATTAAGATTTACGAATCTATAAAGTAATATTAATTTTATACATGGAATTTTTCTGATATCGCTTTCAAGTGATAATTTCAATTTTTATTGCATTTTATTGTGTCAATTTATAAATGCTACGTTTTGATAAATCGTCGGTATCAATTTTCAAATTTTTATTAAATTTATATTGTTTGGATTAAAGAAAAGGTTTAATTAAATTTCTGCATATTTTCTTTATAGTTTTATTAATTCATTTACAGAAGATTACATTATGTAACAGAAATAGTACTATATCTGAGTAATTAGATTTATTTACATATCTACATTCACAGTGATTTTTTTATTTCTTTATTTTGCTCTATATCTTTTTTTATATGTGTATATATGTGTTACTATTAATAAATGCATTTAAAATTTGTGCTTCTTATTGTTGAGGAATAACACCACCATACCGAAAAAATAAAAGATAATTTAGGCTAAATTGTTTTGTAATAGTTGTTTAAAAATAATACTTACCAAGAGAAATAGGTTCTCCCGCTTTCCTATACTGTTTAAGTTTTCTTGCGTATTTAAAAGCTGGATGGCGCCCTTTTTTTTGCTTCATACTCAGTGGACCCACGTATCCCGCTCACCGATGAAAAGCTGCCGCACGCCAGTGCGTAACCTTTCTTTACCGCAAGTAAAAAAAGGTTACAATATCATTAAGAGTAGAAGTGAGTCTTTTTGTGCTGAGGCCAGAAATTGAAGGCCGAGACGAAGTCGAGGCCGGCAACTGGGCAAAGCACAAAAAGACCTTCTACTCTGAATGATATATACTATTTTATCTTCAAGCGGATCACAAAAAACGAAAATTCAAACATAAACTCATTTATTTTGATGCATTCACAGTGAAATTGCAGTGTTCAAATTTACAGTGCTCAAAATTACATGAAGATGGAATATTATAATTAGTACCTGAAGTTTGATTAGTATTAGTAAAGTCTGCAATGTTATCTGACGTATCTGATAATGTACTAGGTTTGTTGATATTATTTATTGGCGCTAAGATTTTCATTGCGGTTTGTTTTTTATTTTCTATGGAGTCTTCTATGTATCCCTCCGCGACCGCCGTTGAGCGCCAACCGCCAAGCCTTTTTAGGGCAGAAATATCACCACCATTGTCCACTAACAAAGTAGCTGATGTGCGTCGAAGACAGTGACCTGTATATTCATTACAGTTGGGAAGTTTTAGAAAAGAGGCTATTTCTCTTGGAGCAGATGCTATCTTATGTTTCCCCATAACCATTTTTGCGCATTTACCGTTATGGTATTTGACCAGAAATCTCTTTATATCTACATCCTTTCGAACGGAGATGTACTTTCTGCAAATGTCCAGGTAAAACTCTCCCAAAATGGTGAATGATCGCGATTTATAATTTTTAGTATCATGAATTTTTACTAAGATAGCAGAGCCCAAATCTTCGATACTTTCCATTGTCAAATTGGTGATTTCATCACATCGACAAGCGCCCGACACACCTAGTATCAGTATAACCTAAAATGATAATTTATAATTCTTCCTGTAGGGAACTCAGAAATTTTACCTTTGTAGCCAGATACGTTTCATTAGGAGCATTGTGTAGAAAGTTATCTACTTGTTGTTTTGATAGAATTTTCGATTTCTTTGGTTTGTATCCGGAATTTTTCCTTTTTAAAAAAGCAATTAGTTTAGTATAGCTTGCAAGTTGAATATTGTGGTTAATATTTAATTCCGCCTTTAACATTGAATATTGACTCCAAAGTGTTGAACTCTTCAGGTTTTCATTGTTTGACAAATGGTTGAAGTATGCCAACAATACGTTTTCAGAGTAATGTGAAGCTTCATGTTGTTCAGCCCATTTCAAAAAACGCCGATAGGTAAAATCATACACTTTTCTGGATTTTGGTGGGATCAGATCCTGCAAAGAATTTGCTGCGATCCGCGTCAATTCTGGGGGGGTGCAAGGCATTTCGTTTTCATCGGCATCCGACATAACTCCAGTTATTTGCTAAATATAACAAAGATTATAAGTATAAACAATCCAAATTTTCAAGAATTTACCTTCTATTCGGGCACAGAAAACGATTAGAACTTATCACCTGTCAACGTTGGACAGCCACCTTGCGTTCTTGCAATTTTTGATTTTGACATCTGACACATGGGAGACTCGTGTTTCACCGATTAAATATTGGGTGATATAATTTCGTTATTCCGTTTTTTTCGAGGCTTCGTAATAACTAATAAGGATCATTTTTAGTTATTGAATAATTCGTGTAAGTATTGACATGTACGTCGCAATATTAACGTGTGAAATACTTCAAACGATTTTATATTTTACTCGGTCGAGCCGCCTATGGACATTTCAAGTCCTAGCATTTGAAGTGTTTTCAACTCCGCTTACAAAAATGAGCCACTTCAATCGTTTCTATGGAGATATACAAAGGCACGATTTTCAACCGCTTGAAGATAAATAATTATTTTGATAAGACAATCATGTACTCAATCAAGGTTTTACTGTTTCTATTACAATAAACATTTTAATACATCAAAACTGCTTAACATACAACAATAAAAAATAACTAACCTAACCTCTAAATCTAAACAATGAAAATGAAATTTGAGGGACGGACACGGGATTCACGACCATCAACTTGATCCGAAAAAGTTGCCGCGCTTTGTTTTAATTCAAAGCTTCTTAAAATGAAATATGTTTCATTATTCTCGCTGTTATTTCTGAGCATCATAAAATTCAAATTTTCAAAACGGCGCCAGTTAATGAATACTTATCATTCAACTCAATTAAACTTACCTCAATATCGACAAGCGATATACGTTTTGGCTTTTTAATCTAATTTTGATCTTGAAATCAGAATATAGCTATGTTATTGCTTATTACGCATTTACGTCTGACGCTGGACTTCGTTGACAGAATGACATGACAGAGTAGGCTGGTAGCAAAATTTACTTACTGCCAGCCTTACAAATAAAAAAATCACTACTTCCAGTTGCACAAAGTAGCACTTTGTGTAACTGTTTTTCGCAAAAACAGTGTCACAAAGTAACCTTTGTATACGCGAAATAGACAAAAGCAATTTTAATATTAGTTTAGAAAAAATGAATTTATTATTTACATTATTTAATGTACCGTAACATGGGGCGACATTGATTTCTGGAGGCGACTTTGATATTTACTTCAGCGCGCACTTATTTTGATGCCACTAGGGAGAAGGGGGAAGTGTATGGCAATTTTCGGCAAATGTTGCTAGAGTGCATAAGATTGTTGTGTGTGTGCATCGTACTCTAATAGCTTAAACAATTTATACTTTCGAAGCGATTTTCTCCACCCCCTCTTTTCCAACGACTTAGATGTAGTCAGAGACCTTCGAGTACACAAAAATAAGTGTGATATATAAGCTACTTTTAAGTATTGAGTCACAAAAGTACATGTATTGTCAATCCATAACCTCAAATATTTGCTTTAAAACTGTTATAACTTTTTATTAATTAAATGTTCTTTGTCGAGGGGTGACTTTGATACACACGTCGGGGCGCATTTGATCTACCACCATCCGATCAATCTCGCCTCGATAATGGTATCAAACTAACCCCATCACTATTAACAATATAATTGATTAAGCATAATATCTAATAATCATCTTTTATAATCATTCAGATGTTGAGGAAATATGTGAAACCACTTGGATCTGGAAATTATAAAAATTATACCCAAGATAAATTAAATAAAGCAATTGAAATGGTGGCTGACGGAGAACTTTTAATGAAAGCTGCAGCTGCAAGATATAAAATATCGTATGGAACAATTAATAATAAATATCACGGTCGACACGGCAGAAAGGTTGATGGTCAATGTCTCTTTTCGCAACAAGAAGAAAAAGCTTTTTTAGCGGCTGCACTGAAATGTGCCGATTGGGGTTTTCCTCTTGATTTGATGGAAATACGAGTGTTAGCGAAAAATTATTTAGACAGAAAAGGCCGGGTAGTACACAAATTTACAAATAATCTTCCTGGTAAAGATTGGGCTTTAGCTCTTCTTGCACGACACAAAACTGACGTGTCACAACGTGTCTCCCGTAACATTAATAAAGCTAGAGCAAGTGTGTCCAGACAATCCATAGAGGAGTACTTTGTTAACTTAGAGAATACATTGGAGGGAATTCCTCCCTCTAACATTTTCAATTACGACGAAACAAATGTTGGCGACGATCCTGTAGCAAAGCGACTAATTTATCGTAAAATGGTCAAATATCCAGAAAATGTTGTAAACCACTCAAAGTCGTGTACCACAATTATGATATGTGGCTCTGCCGATGGAACGCTTCTTCCACCACACGTCATATATAAAAGTGAACATTTGTATAACACCGGGAAGGAAGGGGGCCCTCAGGGTAAACCCTGTTGTCTAAAATCATGCTGTTCGTTAGGGTGTCGATTTAATCGTACTTCTCATGGTTGGATGGACAACCTTACGTTTGAATAGTGGTTTCAGACTTCGTTTTTGCCTCATGCCAGAAAACTAGAAGGCGGAAAAGTGTTAATCGGATACAACTTAGCGTCACACTTTAACGACGCTGTTGAAGAACTTGTGAAGAAAATGACATATCTTTTGTTTGTCTTGTTCCACATTCGACACACCTTTTACAGCCTTTAGATGTCGCTTTTTTTAAGCCCTTTAAAGTAGCTTGGCGTACAGTGTTGTCAAATCTTAAGTTGAAACATACATCGACTTCAGGAATATCCAAAGATCAATTCCCGTCATTGCTAAAGCTTGCTTTGGAATAAATGGATAATGTAACTGCCCAAAGTAACAACAAACCAGGCGATAATGACGAAAGAGTCTGGTGTCAAGCGAAATTTAATAAATGGATTTTTTGCTACTGGCATTTATGCAGCAAATCGAAACAAAGTATTAGACAAACTACCATCAGAAGTACAACATGATCCAACACAAGAAATTAACGACACATTAACTAACTTACTTCGCGAGAAAAGGTATGGTCAGGGAACTGAGAGATTGCGTCGAAAGAAAACGAGACTGAATGTTGTTCCTGGAAGAAGCATTGCTACAAATCCAGATAATAACAGCTCCGAAGATAATGATAATGTAGAACAGGAGGAAGTCGAAGATCAAGGAGTTGATGAAGTCATGGAAGAAATAGTTGAGGAAGTGGACTACCGTTATCAAGAACGAGAACTGCTTCTTCCAAAAACATTTGTTCTCATAAAGTATGTGTCCGGGAAAAGAAACTTTACTATTTATAGATACGTGTGTAGAATTCGAGAACAATTTTCAAAAGACGAATGGAGTGTTGTTGGTCTCCACCGTTCCCATTGCAGATATTATTGCTGTTTTACCAACTCTGGCGCAAGAAGACTGACTTGAATTGTAACTTTTTGTAAACATTTGTAATAAAAATAACAATAAAATTAATTGTAACGGATGAGTTAGGTACTTTCTACAAAGTTATCAAAATCACCCCACACGAAGAAAATTATTAATACACAAAATTGGCAGAACCGATTTCAAAAAGGGGCGAGTTTGACGCATCTATAATAGTAACGCTTCATATAACACACTTTCGGAGCATGGATCGAAGACGCCCCATTTTTAGTGTAAATTTGATCGGGTGGTTTTTAATTTTTTTTGTTGCAATCAGTCAAAATTCTTTAAAAGTGATAGCATTAGTCTATTCTCTGAGAATTGTTGATTACAAGTTTTTTTGTATATTTGTAACAAATTTGAAAAAAAAAAGACAAACAAAAACTTTTTAAAATCACTAAAGTGTTACGGTATAAAGGGTTCGTAATTAATTTTGAACAGTATATACAAGGTGATTCAGTTTTTTTCCGGGAAACTTCACCAATGTATTCTACTGATTAAACTATTAGACGGAGAGCCAGCAACGTATTTCGAGTTGTCATTTCAACAGTCGTGAAAATTTGGGTACTAAATCTTATATACCTGCTGAGCACTAAAAGTCAATTCTGGCAGCCCCCTGCGGCCGGTTTATACAACCCCAACATTACTAAGAGGGTGAAAAATAAGATTCAATTTATTTAAAGTAACAGTCATGAAATTTCAGGAGGTTACTTTCGATAGTGTACGATGTGTATTTATAAAAATTATTGCCAGAACATTTCCACCCCTCCTAAATGTTGCCAGAACGCTGTAAATGTGTATTTAAAAAAGTTTCATTTTTGTTATTTTAACAGTCTCGAAATTTGGACAGAATAATTAAAATATATGTAGGATAGGTAATATAAGAAGCCAAAACAAAATTCCATCACCAACTGTCTGCCAGAACGAAAAACGTTCCCATACGAGTGCGAGCCAGACAGTTATATAGCGGCCTGTGGGTTAGAGAGAGAACGTATATGGAGAGTAAAACGGGCTAGATATATAAAATTTAACAAAACATTTATTGTAGAAATTTAAAAATGTGCAATTTTTGTTATTTTAAAAGTCTTGAAGTTTGACAGAATAATTAATATATGTAGGATAGGTAATATAAGAAGCCAGAACAAAATTTCATCACTAACTGTCTGCCAGAACGAAAAAAGTATGCTTATATTTTAGGGAGTACAATTCATAAATGGTCCATTGCTCTTTCCTCTGTACCTTTGACATAGTTCTTCATTGTTTTTTTTTTCGTATAGGATGTTTTAAACGATTCAAAATTTGAACTGTTCATGAAAAATTTTACCGCTGAAAAGATCGATGAACCATTTGAAAATACAGTAATAAAATTTGATGGATGTCATTTGCCACCTTGTAAAGCTGAAGTGCATCAACACATATTAAGAACTAAATATAGGCCAGTATGATTTTAAATGGTTCGAGGGAGATCAATTGCCACCCACAGTAAGTGACGCGATCGCCAACGACAACATCGAGATCGAAGCGGATGATGCCAGTGTCGATGGTAAATGTTTATCATGATGAATTATTGATATATACGAGATATAATAAGAGTTATTATCAATCATTTTTACAGATGATGACATATTAATACCTCAAATCGATTCAATCGAGGATTCAAACGATTCCATGCTTATTGATAATAACTACAATTAGGATGATGATTAGAGACGTGCATTTTAGGTGACCTCGCCCGAAAAAAACCCTTGATTACCTCATCTCTCATAAGCGCCGTCGCTACAAGTTATAAAACGTATAGTTTACAAATACGAAAGTTCTTATATAAAACTTGTTACGTCAGTGACAATATAACGTCGAAATTCACAACCCATTGTTTGTTTGATGGTCACTGTTTAAAACCAAGCTTCTCCGTTGTTTGGTTGTCACTGGTTTTCCCTTTCTTTCTGTCTATAGTAAAGTCGCACCGGCGCGTTTAAGTTCCTTCTCAATAGGAGAGTGGAAGTAACAAAATGGCTTTTTGGCAGTAGAAGTTGAATGTACGAGATATATTAGGAAATTGGTTTTATATATAATTCGCTTGAGCGGAATAAATCTCACATTCAACAGAACGATCGCTTGATTATTTATATGCGATCAATCGTCAAATTGACGGATTAAGTTCTAGTGCAAACCATTCTAGGTAAATTCTTTTCGTTTCCTTTCCATGCGCTTAAAATCTTACAAATGTCTTTTTATTTTAGGTAATATTATTTCCCTAGCCGTCACCTTGAGGGAATTGTATTGTAAAAGACCTTTCAGTTTATAGAAAGGTAAAAATCTTCAAATATATAAAATTAATACAATATACAGGGTGATTTCTTTGTAGGTCTTTTTTTTGTCGTTTGGGTTTTGTTGTTCGTTGTCGTATTCGTGTTCCTGCCCCTCTGACCGTGGGTTTTAATTAGGTTCTTCCCCTTTGTGTCCGTACCTACATCTGTACATGTACCGCATCGGGACAAACCAATAGATATCGAAGGGTGAAACGGAAAACCCCTAAGCAAGGCTTTAAATAAAACAGCCGTGGGTCTTCGAATGGTGGGATGTTTGTCTAAATTTGTATGTATTATGTGTCATTTTATTTATGTATATGTATATATTTATTCAATGTGTTTACAATTTATGCATGCATGTTAATTTTAAGAATAACACGAGATCTCGAATAGTGGAATTGTTGTAGGATAGTTTTAAGTACAACCAACTGTGATACAAATCACCATTCACCTTTTTTTTATTTAAACATTACATTTTCTTTTACTGCACAATAGAAAATTTGTAAGTATATATGTACGGTACGACCAAAATTGTGGAAGTTGCCCATATTCTCTCATGAGTTGTCGTAGAGAGTAGATGTGCGGCGTGCTTGCTGGGCTTACCCAAACGTTATTAGATAAATATTAAATTTATACATTTAAAATTTCAGTTTAATCGCGTGTTCAATTAAATTTATTGAAATGGTCTTCACGCAGCAAATGCAAGCTGATATACGTGAGATTGCAATAAATACTATACTGACAAACGACGAATTGATAGATAAGGTGGCCAAGAAACTGTCTGATAAAATCATGGTCAAGCTTGAGGAGAAAATAAACAACCTAGTGGAAAAATTGGGAGCTGCAGAAGAAAAGATGAATAAAATAAATGATACAATATTAAATTTAAAACAAGAAAATGATAAGTTACGAGAGGAAGTTGATAGTTTGGAGCAATACACACGGCGCAATAGCGTACGTGTATTTGGTTTAGTGGAATCTGTAAATGAAGATATAAACAAGGAAGTCCTAAAACTAATTAACGACAATATTGGTATTCCTATTACTGGTGAGCAAATAGATAGATGTCACAGGGTAGGACGTCCACAAGCGGGCAATAAACCGAGGCAAGTAATAATAAAATTCACAAGTTACAAATACCGTTCTTTGGTTTTTAGTGCAAAAAAGAAATTAAAAAATACTGGCATAATTATCAGAGAAGACCTAACTAGAACTAAAGTCGGAATATTAAACAGCGCTATAAAAAAGTTTGGAGCTAGGACTGTGTGGACACAAGATGGAACAATAGTTGTAAATAAAGATAACAGAAAAATACGTATTAAAACATGGAAAGAATTCGAAAATATGTGTAAATAAATAAAATTATATCTACAACCAGCAAGACCCAAGTATGGTGCAGTGGGGTAAATGTGATAATGAGGCAATTGTGTTAGTCCTTTCCCAAAACTTGCAACAATTCAATCAAGTAGCGCCACCTATGTCAATTGGTGTGCAATATACCCTTCTACACCCCCACCACTTTAATTCGTGTATGCAGAATTTGTCCCACCATTCGTTGCAGATCTTTGCCGATGCACGTTGTTTACTTAAGTGACGAGTGGAAGGTTTTTTGCATCCAATGATATAAAATCATTATCTCAACTGGTAAGTAAGGATTATTTAGTAAGGATAGGTTAAAAACTGTAAAGTATTAGGTGATATGTTCAGTTTATCAGAATTTAAATATTTTCTCGGTTTTTGAGATTGTGTCACATTTGCCCCTGAAAATATTACAATGGGGCAAATGTGTTACACAATGGCCGGGAAATTGTGTTACACTATATCACTTTTGCCCCTTTATCTTTCCAGCATTGCCATGCTCCGCAATTATAAAAGAAAAACCTCTGATGACAATAAATACTCAAAGGCTGATTTGGAACTGGCTCTTAATGAAGCAAGAAGAACAACAATTTACAGAGCTTCCAAAATGTATCGCATACCTTACGTTACATTGTATTGCCGATTAAAAGGTAAACGTGGCTCAAAAAAAGAAGACCGGGGTCGCCCAACTACAATTTCATTAGAAGACGAAGCTAGGTTAGCAAATTGTTTAAGAATTGCCGAAAAATGGGGATATGGATTTTCCCGAAAAGAAGTTATTGAAGTGGTAGCCAGATTCATTAAAGATAACAACATAAAAACTAATTTCAAAGATGGTATGCCAGGGGAAGATTGGTTTTTGAAGTTTAAAAAGCGGCACAATCTTAGCCTTAAAACTCCTCAAAATGTGGAATACGCACGGAAAAAGGCGTTGGATCCGTTCATTATTTATCATTATTTTGATTTGCTAAAAGCAACTATGGATGAACTTGGATTGCATGATAAACCACACAGAATTTGGAACTTAGATGAGAGTAGTCTTAGTATTGATCCCAGGAATGTGAAGGTTGTAGGTGCAGTTAATAAAGCTTCATCACGAACAATCAGCTCACCTGGTAAAGAAAATACCACTATACTGCTAATGGGTAATGCAGCGGGGGAGAAAGCTCCACCACTAATTATCTACAAAGGGAAGAACGTATGGGATCAATGGCTTGCCCCTTCAGAACACGAATTTGAGGGAACTGTTTATGCAGCTAGTAAGAACGGTTGGATGGAAGGAGAAATATTTAAAAATTACTTCCTTAAAACTATTATTCCTACCGTTGGATTGGAGAGACCTGTACTTCTGATATATGATGGCCACTCAACACACGTAAATGTGGAGACATTGGAAGCTGCAGTAAGAGAACAAATCACAATTTTGAAATTGCCTCCCCACAGCAGCCACTTGCTACAACCCTTAGACCTCACAGTATTTAAATCATTCAAGTGCAAATGGGATCAGAAGCTTGTCGCCTGGCAAAGACAGCACATAGGACAAAAGCTACCTAAGAAAGTTTTTTCACAGTTCTTGTGCGAGACATGGAAAATCATTTCTCCTGAAGTCATCTCAAACGGTTTCAAAAAGGGAGGAATATTTCCCTTTAATCGAAATGTTATTCCAGAAGAAAGTTTTCCACCAGAACTAATTAAAAAGTGGAAAGAAACTGTTGGGATTCCCACACAAGTTCAAGAGCAGGAAGAAATGGGTGATGAACCATTGCCAGGAACCTCAAACCATCTTCAACCTACCAGCAATGTATCATTTGAAACACTTCTATTATCTGCAGTTAAGCAAACACCAAAACCACAACCACAAAAAAAACTAGAGTTTGTGTCGGATCAGAAATTTTAACTTCAACACAAGCTATAGACATATTAAAAGAAAAACTGAAACCAGTTAAGAAAAGCGCCAAAAGAAAATCTAGATTATCTTCTAGCAGTAGCAGCAGAAGTGATGAGGCCAATACATCTCCCGTCTTTCAAGAATCAGATAATTCTGAGGAGTTCCTAAACGAATTATTGGATGCAAACGTGGATGAGAATAACAAGGATGTGTCAGAGGTCAATACTAATGTCACTTCTGGATGTTGGGTGCTTGTAAAATACACTACAAAAAGGCTAATTAAACATTTTGTTGGTAACGTGATAGAACAAAACGATGAAGGGTGGGTCGTTAAATTTGCCAGACCATACAAAAATAAATTTGTATGGCCAAAAATTGAAGACACTGACACAATAGACGAAAAGGATATTATCACAGTGTTGCCTGAACCAACCACTGATCGAAGGGGATCATTTCAGTTTTCAGTTCGTTTTGGGGGTTATAATTTATAGCTCACCAGCTCACCACTATCTGTTTAACAGTTTTTCTCGTTGTTTCAGAAATCTTTGCCTTTATGTATAATTTAAGAATCGTTGTTTATTTTGTTTTGTGTTCAGAAATTTAAAAAGTTTGTAACTTTCTTACATTTCCAGCTATTTTCGTAAATAAAAAAACAAAATGCACAGTTTTGCTTAAATTTTATGCCTTTGCCCCGTTATTTTATGCAGCAATTTCGTATAAAAACATATACTCCATTATCACATTTGCCCCAAATCATGGGGCAAATGTGATATATCGACCACGTTTTAAAAAAAATCCTTTAAAAAAACAAAAAGACTGCTAATTGGTTTCACGGTACAATATCGATTCACAACCCTGTAACGAAGCTATACAATTTTTTTATTAATTTTTGTTAATAAGTTTATGATTTTAGAGCGCTACAAACTTCACCTATTCAAAAACTATATCGCATTTACCCCACTGCACCTTACTACGAATTCTTCATAGTGTACATTTCTCCTTTGTTCTCATTAAAAGAGAAAATATACTTATTTGGTTAATTTTCCTTTGTTAATTTTGTTTAATAATTATTCGTGTCTGTTAATATTTGTTTGAGTACTTTATATTATTATTATTTTTTATTTTTTTTGCTAATTGGTTTATATTCCTTTAAATATTTTTGTCAGGTTATTGTTTTGGAACATACATCTGCTACTCTTTTGCAACAAAATAAATTTGGAGTTTTTATGAAAAATAAAATTATTGAAATTTACTATCAGAATGTACGGGGGTTACGTACAAAAACAAATGCATTTTTAAACAATCTTTCCGTTATAAATTACCCTATAATTATTTTAACAGAGTCGTGGTTGAACTCTGATATCTATGACAATGAACTATTTGATTCTCGTTATGTGGTATACAGGCGGGACCGTTATTTAGGTCGAGGCGGAGGTGTGTTAATTGCTGTTCACAAAAAATACAGATCTGAATTAATTGCTGTTAATACTGCACTTGAATGTATATTTGTAAAAATTCATATACAAGGTATAAATATAATAGCTAGCAGTGTGTACTTTCCGCCTCGGTCGGATATCTCAAAATATGAGGAATATTTCAATATTCTTGAAGATTCGGAAATGTTTTTATTAAATAATCTAATTCTTACAGGTGATTATAATCTACCATATATAGATGGTGCAACTTGTAACCTTGCAAATGGCAATGCTATCACTAAACGGCTGAAACAATTTCTGTGTACCCTGAATCTTTCTATGTATAACAATATACGAAATTTACAAGGTAAAACTCTTGATCTAATAATGAGTAATTTACACCTTAACATTCAAGTCAGTAGCGAAAAGTTATTAATTGAAGATATGTATCACCCAGCTCTCTCAGTATTTTTTAATCGATTGCACGACGAACGATATATACCTTCAGTTCATCCAGAAAACTATAACTTTAAACGAGCAAACTTTCCCCTTCTTTATAATTTATTAAGAGATATAGATTGGAATGATCTAGAAAATACAAATGATGTAAACGATGCTGTAGAAATATTTTACAGCTTAATCTATAAAGCTCTAGATCATTCTGTTCCTAAAATTTCTAATAAATCTAATTCATTCTATCCAATCTGGTTTACACCTGAAATTGTTGCAGACGTAAAATTAAAAAGATTTCATCATAAACATAGAGAGACATCAGAGTATCACTTGCAGGAATTTCGTAGATTGCGAAATAAAATTAAACAAAGTTCTAAATTAGCTTATGAAAACTACATTGCATCAATTGAAAGTGACATCAATTACAACGTAAACAGTTTTTGGAATTATATTAATAAGAAAAACCATAATAGCTTACATTCTAGCAAATATCAGTACAAAAATCAGATCAGTAAAGAAAAAAGAGAAATTCCAGAAATGTTTGCGAAATATTTTGAGACGGTCTACAGTCGTAATTCATCGTATAACGTTAATCAAATAATATCAGAGTACACTCATAACTCTCACACTATTCATAACAATACCTTTGTACACATACAGGAAATGGAAGTGCAGGAGGTCGAGGAAGCGATGCGAAAGCTTAAACCAAAAAAGTCGGTTGGACCTGATCTGATTCCTCCCTATGTATTTAAAGCCTGTTGGGAGATTCTTAGCTATCCCTTATCAGTTATATTTAATTTGGCACTAAAAACCAACACCTTTCCAGAAAAATGGAAAGTAGCAAAGATAGTACCAATACATAAATCAGGTGATAAAACTAAAGTAGAGAATTACCGTCCCATATCTATATTGTCTATACCAGCAAAAGTATTTGAACAGTTATTGTACAACAGGATTTACAATATCATTAGGAGTGAAATAACAGATAAACAGCACGGATTCATGAATAAAAGGTCCATTGAATCAAATTTAATAACATTTGTTGAACATACCAGTAATGTAATTGATAAGGGAGGACAATGCGACGTGATTTATACAGATTTTTCAAAGGCCTTTGATAAAGTTAGTCATGACATTTTATTGGGTAAATTGCATTTAACTGGATTTTCGTTAGATTTATTGCGGCTCTTTAAATCATATTTACATAATAGATATCAGTATGTGCAAATACATGGTGAGCAATCCGAGAGGTTTCTGGTACCATCTGGTGTGCCTCAGGGCAGTAACTTGGGACCTTTGCTTTTCTTGTTGTTTATAAACGACCTCCCTTTACAGTTTCGTGAATGTGAATGTCTTATATTTGCAGATGACGTTAAAATATATAAAGAGATAACATGTAAAGATGATTGTCGGCTTCTACAAAAAAATCTTAATGCAATGTTACATTGGAGTAACATAAACAGATTAAACCTCAATATAAACAAATGCAAATATATGACATTTACAAATAAGAAATTCCCCCATCATTTTCAGTACACTATAGACGCCGTTGCTCTAGAGCGTATCTATAATTGTCGTGATCTAGGCGTACATTTTAGTTTCGATCTAAAATGGGACAACCATATTGAGAACGTAGTAAATGCGTCACTTAAAAACCTTGGGTTTCTAATAAGAGCTACAACAGATTTTAAAAACGCTACAACTCTCCAACGTCTATATAATTCATTAGTTAGATCAAAATTGGAATTTGCTTCTACTGTGTGGAATCCGGGGCAAGTTACCTATCAAAATAAAGTTGAAACTATACAAAATAAATTTCTGAAATATCTGCATTACAAAATGTATAATCGATATCCTGAATATAATCAATATAATAATTTTAGATCCGAAGTTAACGTAAAAAAGTTAGCAACGAGGAGAGAAGTAGCAGACATTCGCTTTCTGTGTAAACTAATAAACAACAGGATAGACTGTCCCCAGCTGCTGCCCATGGTTCAGTTGTACGTGCCAGCATACAGATCGCGACCTCGAAACATTCTGCATATTCCTCAATATAGGACAAACATACGATGTAATGCTCCATTGGTAAGAATGGCACGTTCTATAAATTTAGCTATTGAAAAATTTGATATTGACATATTCGATACGTCCCCTAGCGCATTCAAACATATTATTAATTGACATTAACTGCATATGTATGTCTCAACTCACCCTGACCTCTAGTAAAATAGTAGTAAAAACATCTTTTTTTTTATTGTAATACAGATGAACTTATTTTTGTAATGTCATAATTGTAATTGACCTTAATTAATATTAGTATTTGTGAGAATCCCCAAATTTTGTAATTGGGCTATGCCCGTTTTATTTGGGTTAAATAAATAAATAAATAAATAAATAAATATTTTAGTAGAAGATCTATTTCTTCGTTTGTCTGATAAGCTTGAAGCTTTAGTAATAAGCATTGTTTTTAAACGAAGTGGTGCTCGTTTTTTTTTAATCTTTTATATCTTGTATTACCCCGCCCCTCTCCGACTTATTGGGGGCTAGCTGGCAAAAACTAAAGCAGTGTTATTTGGATCAAGCTGATACTTCCAGCACAGCTACATTTTGGTAGGTCAAGTATTTATTTATATATAACAATAGCCTTTGTGTTTCTGTAGGTTATAGTAAATTAGCGCCCATGCGTGAGGCCTTTTGTTGAAAATTCACTTTGTTAAAACCACTTAAGATTTGTTGTTCTTGCATGTTAGGATATTTTTGGGGAATATAGTTTGCCTGATAGATTAAGTATTTAGTAATTTAGGATAAAGAACCAACTCCAGGATTGTATTTTGTAATTTGTTGTATTCTGGTTACAAGTTATTTGATTAGTATTGATGATTAATCTTATTATAAATTGGTTATTTGTTTTGTTAGCCTTGATTATTAATTAGTTCATTATGGAACGGAAGATTCATATAGATAGGTTAAGTAAATCAGAACTATCTTATGAGTTAGCTATTAGAGGTCTTCCTGACTCTAATGTTGATAGTATGCGAAAGTCTCTTCGACAGTTAATGACAATGGAACAAGATCAGTCCGTACTTGAGTTACCAGCTCATCCGTTTACTTTTGAAGAAGATTCAGATGCTATTTCTACAGCTCTTATTGAACTTAATACGGCTTTGGAGTCATTTGATGATAGTGTGGATTCTAATCCGTATAAAAAATTGCAAGTAGGTTAAGTCACCTATTAGGTAGGGCTGCGGCCATGAAAGCCAAAGATAAGGCTTCTGCATCAAAGCGGGCCGAGTTCATTCAATCCATTCTTGGATTAATGAGCGATATTCATGATAAAGCTTCAGTACCACAGGTAACTGATGAAGTAGCTATTCAGTTAGGTTTAGGTTTAAGCGTTGGGGAAGCTATTGTTAATTCTCCAGCGGGCAACCCAGCAGCTTCTTCTACACTTGCTGCTCCTGATCCTCAATGTGGTCAGCCGATGTCTGTACCAGTCTTTAAATGGGGACTTGATAAATTTGCAGGTCATGAATCTAAGATTTCTTTAAATGCTTTTTTGCAACAAGTGGATGAGTTGTCTATTGCTCGGAATGTATCAAAGACCCAGTTATTTGCATCTGCTTTGGATCTTTTTAAAGACCAAGCACTTTTGTTTTATAGGGCTAGAAGAAATGAAGTATCTGATTGGGATTCTTTGGTTAAACTTTTAAAAGAAGAATATCTCCCTTTAGATTATGATGATAAGCTTTTAGAAGAAATTCGTAGGAGGACTCAAGGTCCTAATGAACCGCTAGGGACTTATTTAGTAGCTATGGATAATTTATTTTCCCGATTATCAACAAAATTTTCTGAAGGGATTAAATTAAGATTACTGTTAAAGAACTTAGCTCCATTTTACCAATTTCATTTGTCGTTTAAGGAAATTAATTCTATCTCTGATTTACTACAATTTGGTAGGCAGCTTGAAGCTTCAAGGTTGAAGGCGGACAGTTATGTTCCTCCAACTAGAAGGAAAACCGACGCCAGATTTAGCTTTTGTTGAGACTGCTAGTAATTCCAGTAGTGCTGCTTCAGATGTTTCGTCACGGTTGTGTTTTAATTGTAGGAAAACAGGACACGTGCGTTCTGCATGTTCTTCTCCCTTGATTAAACGTTGTTTTGGTTGTGGTGAGATGGGGGTCACTAAGACTTCTTGTAAGAAATGTTCTCCTAGGGATAATAATTCGGGAAGCGGTCGAACTCGGCATTAATGGGTGGTGTTAGTACCGAGTCTTCTTTTCAAGCAACCACTGTATTATTAAATTTTATCCTTGCTCATGCCGAAGGAGATGAACGCCCGTATTTGTCTATAAAAGTTTTGGGTCATGATTTGTTAGGTCTTTTAGATTCCGGTGCTTCTCGGACTATAGTTGGTAAACCAGGTTGGTCGTTTTTATGTAGTTTAGGTTTTGGTGCTGGTTTATCTAAGTTTGGAGCGACTGATTGTCGTGTAGCAAATGGTCAAACTGTGAAGAGCATTGGTCAAGTTGATGTACCGATCCAACTTCAGGATCGAATGCATATTATTTCTATTTTGGTAGTTCCGGATCTTCCACAGACTTTGATCTTGGGTATTGACTTTTGGAACCTTATGGGTATTGTTCCCAATTTGAGACAAGGCAGTTGGCGATTTGTAAAAGATTCTGACAATTCGTCTGTTGAACTGGAATCTATTGAGGTTATGCCTCTTAGTAATTCTACACTTACTTTTGAACAGAAATTAGAGTTAGAGAAAATTTTGAATGAGTCTAAAGCACTTCCAAGTGAAATGCTAGGTTGTACCTCTAGGGTTGAGCATGTTATTCGTACAAATTCTGAACCGATTAAGCAGAGATATTATCCGGTAAGTCCGTTTATGCAACGTCTTATCGATGAAGAACTTGATCGTATGTTGAGCTTAGGTGTCATTGAACCGTCTTCTAGTGGCTGGTCCAACCCAGTCCTAATGGTCAAAAAGAAAGATGGGACCTACAGATTTTGCATAGATTTTCGTCGTCTTAATCGTGTGACTGAGAAGGATGCTTACCCTATTCCCTATGTTAGTTCCACTTTGGATAAACTTCGAAATGCCAAATTTTTGTCATCGTTGGATGTTAAGTCTGCCTATTGGCAAATTCCTTTGTCTGAGGATTCTCGTAAATATACGGCTTTTACAATCCCCAATCGTGGCCTTTTCCAGTTTACTCGTATGCCTTTTGGGTTACATAATGCACCTGCGACTTGGCAAAGGTTCATTGATAATGTTCTTGGTCCATCTTTGGAACCATACGTTTTGGTGTATCTGGACGATATAGTCATCGTTACAGATAGTTTTGAAAAACATATTGAAATATTAAGAGAAGTTTTTAATCGATTGTCTTTGCTGGTATCACTTTAAGTTCGGATAAGTGCAAATTTTGTGTTCCTGAGCTACGATACTTAGGTTATGTAGTTAGTCAGAAGGGAATTCATGTGGATCCTGAGAAAGTCCAGGCCATTATGAATATTCAGCCTCCTCGGAATGTGACTGAAGTTAGAAGTCTAATAGGTTTGACTTCATGGTACCGTCGTTTTGTACCACAGTTTTCTGATATCATTCAGCCGTTGACAACCCTTCTTAAGAAAGGTGTCAAATTTTATTGGTCATCTGAGTGTGAATGTAGTTTGCGGACTTTGAAAGAAGCTTTGGTTAGGGCACCTATTTTATGTTGTCCAGATTTTGAGTTGCCATTTACTGTTCAAACCGATAGTAGTGGTTTTGGTTTAGGTGCTGTCTTGACGCAACAGATTGATGGCGAGGAAAGTGTAATATGTTACCTTAGTCGTTCTCTCACTCGTCAAGAGCGAAATTATTCTACGACTGAGAGGGAATGTTTAGGAGTTTTATGGGCCGTAGAAAAACTTAGACCATATTTGGAAGGCCGTCGTTTCACGGTGATCACCGATCACTATTCTTTGGTGTGGTTACATAATTTAAAAAACCCGACAGGTCGTTTGGCTAGGTGGTCTTTGAGACTCCAAAATATGACTTTGAGGTGGTCCATCGTAAAGGTAAAGACCATTTGGTACCTGCTGCGTTATCACGTTCCGTACCGATTCTTGACAGTATTTAGTCAGGTGATGAGCCTGTTATAGTTTCTACCGATAAGTGGTATAATAGTATGGTTGATAGGGTTCGGGCTAAACCTGCTAAGTTTTCTCAATGGCGTATTACTAATGAAGGTTTATATAAATCTATGAAAACCGAGAATGATTCTGATACCGTTTGGAAACTTATTGTACCTAAAGAAAATAGACTTGCTATTCTTCGTCAAGTACATGATCATCCTACTTTCGGTCATGGTGGAGTATATAAAACATATCATAGATTAACTCCCAAATATTATTGGCCAAAAATGCAAGCCGATGTATCTCGATATATTAAAACTTGTCAAATTTGTCAAAAATGTAAACCAGATTTAAGACCTGCTGGACTGTTAGTTCCGCAACCAATTGTTGATCGCCCTTGGCAGATGGTCAGTATAGATTTGAGTGGTCCTCTCCCGAGGAGTACAAAAGGTTATTCATATGTCTTAGTCATAGTGGACTATTTTAGTAAGTTTTGTTTGCTATTTCCTCTTCGGAATAGTTCAGCGAAGATGGTTTGTTCAAGAATTGAAGATGAAGTCTTCTTAGTTTTTGGAGTACCTAGATTGGTGTCGGTAGACAATGGAGTCCAGTTTACTGGTCGTGAGTTTCGCACTCTTTGTAGTAACTATTCTGTAAAAATTCGTTTTAATGCGCATTATCACCCGCAATCAAATCCCGCAGAGAGAGCGAACAGAAAAGTAAAAACTATGATTCGTTCCTATGTCAAAGAGAATCAGCGTTCTTGGGCAGATGAATTAACAAAGATTGGGTGTGCCCTTAGAACTGGTCGTCATGAGACTACTGGTTACACTCCCTATTTCTTAACTTTTGGTAGGGAACATATTTTAAAAGGCACTGATCATAAAATATCTGATGAGTTTTTGAGGTAGTGCGTAATAAAATAAAAACTTCTTTTGATCCCAATAAACGTTACTATGATCTCCGTAAGCGAGATACTCAATTTGTTATTGGTGATAAAGTTTTAAGGAAAAATTTTGCTCTTTCTGATGCCAGTAAATATTTTTCACATAAACTTGCTCCTCGTTATATTGGTCACAATATAACCATTCACAAAAAGGTGTCTCCTTGGACTTATATTTTAGCTGATGAACTTGGTAGGGAAGCCGGTAAATTTCATGCCAAAGATTTGAAAGAGTATGTTCCGAATCATGTGGGAGATTAGGGTCATTTGGTTGTTTTTTTGGGAGAACCATTTGGTGGTTTGGGTTCCACAGAGTTCAGCGATGGTTGGGGCTGTCCTCATTTGGAGCGTTTAGTGATACGCTCAGTTCGACCTAATATCTGTGGACTTGTTAGGGCTTATTAGTTTTTATTTAGATCTTTATTTTGCGAATATCTATTTTTGGCTTTTATACCAAGGTTCTTGATATAGCAATTTTGACTTTTGTTTTGGCTTAGCCAAACTATTTTTTTTGTATACCGGATTTGACGATTTCTCTTCTCCTTTTTATCTTCTCCTTCTTTCCTATATCGATTTTGACTCCATATTTTCCATAGCAAGGCTTGGGCTGGATCTCCAAGACCGTGGTTCTTTTGGGTTTCTGTGGGCTGAACTCCCTTTTTAACCCCCGGTTTCTTCTTCTCTTGTTCTCTGTCTCAAACGGTACGTGTGTGGTGTCCGGGTGGTTAGTGTTGCCGAGTAGTGCTTCCGAACCTCGGATGCGGGGGTTTGGCGCTGTTCAGTCTCCACGACGTTGGAACTGACAGTGCCACGCATCGTGTGTGAAGTTGTGCTCCTCGGTGGCTCTGCCGTCTGCCCACTTCACATGTGTCCGGGCAAGCCCTTCTTTTTCACTCTATTTTCTTTTTCTTCTTTTTTCCTCTATACTACCCTCTCTTGGGTGCGAACAGAGAGTATGTCGGCGGCTCTCTGTTCAGTTCTTTTTGCTGGCCATGTTCAGTGGTTCGTGCTGGTAGGTTTTGTTTTAGTCGTTGCCAAGCCTCGGGCACTGGGAGTTGCTCAGTGGTCCCTTCCCGACGTGGAATACCACTGTGCCCAGTACCGTGTGTGAAGCGCGTCTTTGCAATGAACCCTGCTTGCCCGGCCATTGTTCATGCTTCGGGGTGGAACCTTTTGTTCCTCTGTTCTTTCCTTACCTCCACCTCCAATTTGTGTTTGTCCTTTTTTTTGTTGTATTTTTTGTGATTTTTGGATCACCCTTTTGGTGTCCAATTTTGGTGCCATTTTTTTTGGTCATGGTATTTTTCATCCTGGTGGGTTGTTCTTTCAATTTATTTTGGGCAAGTTAGATTTTGGCAAGGCTAGGTTATGCTAAGCCGCGAAAGGGTTTTCGCGACTGGGAGTTGAGGGGGGAATTATAACGTCGACATTCACAACCCATTGTTTGTTTGATGGTCACTGTTTAAAACCAAGCTTCTCCGTAGTTTAGTTGTCACTGGTTTTCCCTTTCCTCGGTTTATCGTAGTCATACCTGCGCGGTTAAGCGCTCTCTCGATAGTTCCGTTGATAGAACAAAATGGCTGGTTTTGGTACTGGTAGTTGAATGTGCGAGATATATTAGGAAATTGGTTTTAAATATTAATTCGCTTTAGCGGAATAAATTTCGCATTCAACAGAATGATCGCTTGATTAGTTATATGCGATCAATCGTCAAATTGACGGATTAAGTTCTGGTGCTAACCATTTTAGGTAAACTCTTTTCGTTAAAATCTCGTTGCGCTAAAATCTTACAAATGTCTTTTTATTTTAGGTAATATTGTTTCCCTAGCTGTCACCTTGAGGGAATTGTATTGTAAAAGACCTTTCAGTTTATAGAAAGGTAAAAATCTTCAAATATTTAAAATTAATACAATATACAGGGTGATTTCTTTGTAGGTCTTTTTTGTCGTTTGGGTTTTGTTGCTCGTTTATTCTTGTTCCTGCCTCTCTGATCGTGGGTCCTTTAGAAGGTCCTTCCCATTTGGGTCCGTACCTACATCAATACATGTACCGGGTCAGAACAAAACAACATATATCGAAGGGTGAAGCAAAAAACCCCTAAGCAAGGCTTTAATTAAAACAGCCGTGGGTCTTCGAATGGTGGGATGTTTGTGAAAATTTGTATGTATTCTGTGTCATTTTATTTATGTATATATTATATATATATATATATATATATATATATATATATATATATATATATATATATATATATATATATATTTATTTAATGTGTTTACAATTTTCTTCATGCACATTAATTTTAAGAACAACAATTTATTCATGCATGTTAATTTTAAGAACAACACGAGATCTCGAGTAGTGGAATTGTTGTAGGGTAGTTTTAAGTACAACCAACGGTGATACAAATCACCATTCACCGTTTTTTTTTATTAAACATTAAAATTGCATTTAAATTTAACATTTAAAATCTGCACAATAGTTACAATTAAAATAAAGCCCTACTTAGAAAGTTTACATTTCACTACGTGTGTTTTATTTATTTATTTGTATGATTTTAATATTGCTTTTCAGTTCGTCATTTGTAAGTATATATGTACGGTACGACCAAAATTGTGGAAGTTGCCCATATTTTAGTAGAAGATCTATTTCTTCGTTTGTCTGATAAGCTTGAAGCTTTAGTAATAAGCATTGCTTTTAAACGAAGTGGCGCTTGTTTTTTTATCTTTTTTATTTTGTATTACCCCGCCCCTCTCCCGACTTATTGGGGGTTAGCCGGCAAAATACTAAAGCAGTGTTATTTGGATCAAGCTGATACTTCCAGCACAACTACATTTTGGTAGGTTAAATATTTATTTATATAAAAATAGCCTTTGTGTTTCTGTAGGTTATAATGTAGGTATGTTGATTTGTTCGTTATCTACATTCATTTATCATTAATATTGTTTTCTAATTCTTCTATTACAACTACAAGCTCCTGTATCTCCAAAATGGTGCCTTTTGGGATGTATGTTAATATAAACATTTTTATTACTTTGGTCAGTAGAATAGGCCGGGACAGGTTTCTCGGAATAAAAATAAATCACCCTGTATACGTACTTTGTCGCAAGGGCTTAATGCAGTAAACTACCTATTTGAAATGATGAGGATTTATTCCTCATGAATAACATTTTGCATACAACACGTGGGTTTATTAACTTATTACATTATTATTGCACTTATGTGATTACACAAAATCGGTGTAAGGCGTCGTTGCATAAATTTTACTTGCGTCTGATAATATAACAGTCGACTTGTGTAAATAACTATTATTAGTACTGTTCAATGGATACAAAATTTTGTTTTTGCTAGAAGTTTAGTATATTTTAAAATCCTATAACTTTCAGAAAAGAACAATCTTAATCACGAACAAGGTGTCTCGTCACAATCTGCATCTTCAATTTTAGTACAGGTAGCACTCTCTCCGTCATGCGCAGTGAAACATATTCTTATTCAGGTCTTTGAAATCTTTCATCTGAAGAGACCATCATTCTTTTTATCCCTTTGCATATATTAATACTATAAATAAATCTTTATTTATTCTACTTTTAATTTACATATTTTATATAAACATAGCCAGCAATGATTGAAGTAACTATGGTAAGGCTAAAAGTGAAAAGGGAAGATTTTTTCATTGTTTTTTTAGTTCATCTGAGTTAAATAACAACCACAAAAATTTCAACAAAATATTTAACTAGTCAGAAACTGACGAGTATCTCTTCAAAATGGTCTAACTAACCGAAACATATGTAGAGAGCATTCTACTTAATTATTGGGAACATTTAAATACAACAGTTTTTCTTAAAACTATTATAGTAAAAAACAATATTTGGAAGAAGATTGGCGAATATAATAATGTGTGATTTTTAAAAAGTTAATTCTATCAAAGGCTATAATAATTTCATGTTATAGCATTGTTATTTGTAAGGAGAGAACAGCATTTAGTGTCTGCTGCAATTCTTTTTAAAAAATCACGGTAACAGCTTTCTTGAAAATTTTATTTTACTTTAATTATTAGTAATATATACAAGGTATTGGAATTAAAAAACAGCAAAAATTGGCAAATAAATTGGAATCTTAATACTAAAATGTTGTTATAATGACTACATATGTTGTAGAATTATGATAACCTGTCTACAATGCTAGTTTGCCAAAGTACTGAACCTTGCTCACTATTAAAATAATCTTTAAATCTAGCTCTAACTTTTAACGCTGGAAATGTTGATGTTGCATTCGAATTGGCCATAGCAATCATATTCTCTCTTGGAATTCTACTATTAGGTAGTTCCGACATTTCTCCTGGGAATGGAATTCGAGAATTCTTTAATATGTTGTGAAGAGAAGTATACATGCCGAAATTATAAGATCATTAACGGTTTCTGGGTTGATAGCTATTGGTGTATAAAACACTCTAAAATATTGACACATTATTCCAAATGCATTCTCAGATGCTCTTCTGGCCCTGGAATGCCGGTAATTGTACACAGCTTTTGTTCTATCACAATTTGCTTGCTTTTGAGGATATGGTTTCATCATAGATTTTGTCAAAGTAAAATGCTTCGTCTCCTAATATCACGTAAGGCTGAACAATACCTGTACCAGGTAAAGCACTCGAAGCAGGCATATTAAAACGTCCTGCGTTAATTTGCTTTCCTAGATTTGATCTTGCAAAAACTCCTGCGTCTCCTTCGCGCCCATAAGCACCCACATCTATAGCTACGAAACGATAGTGTGCATCTGCAACTGCCAACAGAATAATTGAATGAAAATCTTTGAAATTAATAAAGCTCGAACCGGCATCATCTGGACATCGAATTCGTATATGTTTTCCATCAATTGATGCACAGCAATTTGGGGTAATTCCATATGCTGTAATAGTTTTCTGCATTTGCATGCATGCTTTCCTTTGTTGGCTGTGGTTTATAAACACTTGGCATACGACGTGCTATACTCCGTAACACTACTTTTACTATAGTGCTAATCCAACTGTGATGTATACGGAACTGAAATGCTAAAGATAGCGTAACAAAGATTCCCCAGTAGCCATATATCTGAAACAAAACTTTCATTGACCAGTTCATGGTATCTTTCGAAACTCAAATAAATTTTTGTTTGAAATTGCATAATTTTGAAACATTTCACTTTATTTTAGATAATGACTGTAGGACAAAGTGGAAAAACATCCGAGACTATTAGAAGAGGAAGCGGAAAATAACAGGATCAGAAAATCCAGAAAACGACTTTTTTCAAAAGTCTCAGCATTTATCGTTCCTGGAAAATTCCATTCTGGAAAGAGCGTAAGGAAAAATACATAATTCACCAAACCAACTCATAATTTAAATTATTTTATATTACAGAACAGCTTCTAGCGTTCATGAAGATACGCAACGGGACATTCAAGATGAAAATGGTCCTGAAAACATTCCTGAGCCATCCGAAAACATTCTTCAGCAATGCGACAATATTTCTGGACGATCCGGAAACATTGATGCATCCGAAAACATCGAGGATGAATCAGTGAATTCGGAAGACGTATTATTAGGGGACCAGTCAGAAACAATCAACAAATCCTTGACAAACACTCCAAAAAATAAAGGTCAGGCCAGTGGGCATTACTAAACCAGCCACTAATGAAAACCAAGCACCACAGCCGCCAAGAAAAAGAATTCGTCTATCTAATAATGAGGCTACTTTAGTGCGAAAAACCGTGAGAGAGGACAGTCCTTATCAAAGAACTGTTGAAAACCACAGAGCCACCACAACATTCACCTATTAGTATGTTTTTCCTAAGTAGGTATAGCTGCAACAGTCAATACATTTACACCAGAGTTACAAGCCAAGGCAAAAGTTGAGGTTATGAATATCGTGGGTCAGAACTACAAAATATTTCGCAGAAGCGTTTTCAAAATGCAACTATTTTGAATTGTGCGTGCGTTGTGCGCAGCGGACAATTTAGAAAAACGTACCTTAATTACCTAACAAGTAATACTATTCATTACCCACGGGCCGTGAGTAATAACTTATTATCCATACGCCATTATTCTACGCCTATAAAAGCACAAGTCCATGAAACGTTTCGCGTTGCTTTGAAAGTATCATCAATTTGCAATCGGAATCTCAACTGTTTGTTCGACTCTGTTAATAATAATAATATAATAATTATTATTATTATTCAGAGTTACGACAGATAACACATCCAAAGAAACCGATGAAATCCAAATAAGCAGTGGTATATATCAAGGTGATAGCTTGAGCCCTTTGTGGTTCATAATAGCCATGAATCCTTTATCCAGAGCTCTTCACAATACCACCATCGGGTAGCAACTAAAAAAAACAAAGAAAGTGTAGGAACACTATTCTATGTTGACGACTTGAAGCTGTATGCTTCTTGTGTTAGCATCTTCTCCACAGATATTAATATGAAACTAAGACTTGAAAAATGTGCAAAGATCACAATCCGCAGAGAAAAGTTTGTAGAAACCCAAATTCAGAGACTTGCAATCAATATTAAATCCTTAAAGCCAGAAGAAACCTATCGATATTTAGGGTTTGATCAGGCCTTAGAAATATATTCTAAGATCAAAAGCTCCCTACAGGCCAAACTATATCAAAGAGTTTCCAAAATCTTAAGTACTCACGGTACCTCAGTACAAAAAATAAAGGCAATGAATACCTGGACAATCCCGGTAATATGATATTCTGATGCAACGCGTTTGATCATGATCAACGCTGTCTGACGACTGCTTTCCAGTTTTTTATTACATAAACTGCTTAGTGATCAATTTTCAACTTTTATAAAACACTTAGATGACACTACTTCTTGTTACAACTTTCAAACTGCGCTGACGCCGAGTGTTCCCATATCCGAGTTTCTTTCGTGTAGGATATTTATTTATACCCTAAATATAAACTAATATTGAAATATTAGCCATTACAAAACTCTTACACTTTTTGGTCGTCAGCTCTTAGATTTTGTGAATTACTTGAGCTCTGCACTGACCCATGTCTCCTGCATGCAAAACTGATTGTAACCCATTCCACCTGCTAGCAGGAACTTTGGGTCACATTTTAGATGTCATACAAAACCCCAATTTGCTTCGAAAATGTTTGCAAATTGAATGATTTCTTATTAGTAGTTATTAATCAAAGCTCTAAAGCCTAGACTTCTGCTATTGAAGCATATTTTAATTTATAATAAATTTATATACTGAAATACAAAAATGACCCATTCCTACTCACTTTCACATATGAAGTTCAACGAATCGGCCTTTGTTTGTAAGAATGATCAAGCAATTTAGAATTACACTCTAATAAGAGCGATACTAATCGCGAACAGTGCCGTGGCCACGACGAGTATCGCGATACCCGACGCACAAGTTCCCATCACTAACAAGTACTATTATGATATAGGTACAAGACAAAGACGCAGTTTTAAATAGGCACCAAAATAAAATATCATTTTATTTGGAAATTTGGATCAATTAAGAAAGCAATAAATGAAAAAAACAAATTTAATTTAAAGAGAAGACAATAGTTTCATTACTAAAATCAAAAAATTTATAAAACCGTTGCATGTTGAATTTAACTTAAGACAATAAACTGCATATCAAAAATAAAAAACATTAGACAGAACCAAGTACTTATTCAGTTCACGAGTCATTAGACATGTTCTTTACAACTGAAGAAGGGAAGAAAAAGACGGAAACTGTAATTAACAATAATCACAAGGATAATATTGCAAACAATACTAGTAGGTATTGATAATATTGTATACGATGAAATAGGCAATGCATGTAATAGTAGAATAAGTAGTAGTAAGAATAGTAACTCTCTGGATCACATGTCAAATTCAAATAAACCTACATTTAAAAGATTATATGAGTCTTCTGCTCCCAAGGAACCAGTTCGTGAACGTACGCACTGCTATGGTTAGGAAAGATTTAGAGGGAGGTCATAGTTATAATAATAGTACACTAGTATAAGTAAAGGTTGTTATAAGAAATGTCCACTAAGGACTCTTGTATATATGACGGAAGATAACCACAAATACAGTCCTGTTCCAAAAAACTGAAGTTCGTGGTCACTGATATACCGGGTGTTTCCCCCCCGAATATCTCGCGAAATACGAAACGAATTGAGAAAAGAAAAAATACGTGCTAAATATTTTTTACAGCTTTATTGAATGGTAGCAAATGTAAGTCCCCCTAACCCCTGGGACTGTGGCAACTCCGTTATCTTCAATAGCAACCACCAGTTTCTTATGCAGATTTGGATTCTGCACTAAAATATATGAATTTTTGTCTGAAACTTTTTTTAAGTTCGTGACAGATGACGCTGTAATCGCGAAAAAAGATTTATTTCTCCAATGTTGACGAATTTTAATTTGAGAATGAAGTAAGCTAATCTCAGGCATGTTAACAATTTGTAAAGCTGTTTAGGGTTTAAATTAACCGTCACTCCCCTCCCCTTTACAAAACTGTAAGAACAAGTGTTTAATTTTGAGATATTTTGGCAGTAAAAGACAGAAAAAGTGTCAAATACATAACGTTGTTACCAAGGTGAAACACCGAAGATGTATTGTTGTCTGAAAATGAGACACTTATCTGGGATGAAGGTAAGTCAATATTTTTTTCTACAATTCCAATCAACTTTAACTTGTAATTGATAATTGATTTATAAATGTTCATAATTAAAACGTTGAAAACGTAATGGACCGTATTCTTATGCCATAATTAAAGGTGTATTTAACTAAAGTTATGTTTACTGTCAACAAGAAAAGAGATACGTCGGAAAAGATTAGAATTGGTCGCCATTATTAAACATGTTATTAACTTAATAGTGAGATGAGAATCCGGCCCAATGTACTCAAACTTTCTTCGGATGATATTAAATTGAATAATGTACGCATTCAGCAATCTCTTCGTTTTTTCGTCTCGAAGAATTTTACGTAATCGTGAATTCGTTTTCATTCAATTACATTATCATCACCGTTTTACAATTATTTTAGAATGGTTTATGACAATGCAGAATTTTGCAAACGAGTGAGAACCAAAGGCATCATTCAACCGGATCATAACAAAGGAAGACAAATTCGCCGACCAGTTCGCGATAATAGAACCGTAGACATTCTAGCTTCCGTGCAAGTCCATCCCCGTCACTCTTTGAGACACCGAGTTAGAGATTCTGGTGTAAGTGCATCTTCGATCTTACGCATATTAATGAGAACAAGCTGCACCCTTACAGAATGATGCTTCATTCAATTACATTATCATCACCGTTTTACAATTATTTTAGAATGGTTTATAACAATGCAGAAGCGGCTGACAAGTTGCAAATTTTGGGCGAGTGTCATGGAGGGCTTAAAGCAGCCGCCAGATTATGGCAAGAGCACTTTCCTGATCGCACTCCACATTCCAAAAATGTGTTTTCACGTTTGTCCAAACGATTGAGAACCAAAGGCATCATTCAACCGGATCATAGCAAAGGAAGACAAATTCGCCGACCAGTTCGCGATGATAGAACCTTAGACATTCTAGCTTCCGTGGAAGTCCATCCCCGTAACTCTTTGAGACGCCGAGCTAGAGATTCTGGTGTAAGTGCATCTTCGATCTTACGCATATTACAGGACAACAAGCTGCATCCTTACAGAATGATGTTTCTCCATGTCTTGCAACAAAACGATCCTCCACAAAGATTATTATCTTTCTGCAATTAGATACGAACTCAACCACCAAATTTTCACAGAAAAATATTATTTTTTGATGAAAGTACATTCAAAAGCGATGCAGAAGTCAATACGTGGAATAGCCGTTATTGGTCACACAATAATCCTCACTGGGTGATGGAAGTGGACCATCAAAGTGTATGGAAAGTCAGCGTTTGGCGCAGCATAATGGATGACAAAATCGTGAGTCCCGTTTTTCTCGAAGGAAACATAAACAGTGCAAGATATGCAGCGTTCATCGAAAACGAGTTGCCAGTTTTGCTGGAAGATTTTCCTTTGCGGTCGCGCCTCGATATTAGGTTTCAGCAGGATGGTTGTCCAGCTCCTACGTCGAGAATCGCTTGTGAAAAATTAAATGCTCAATATCCTGGAAAGTCGAATACGGACTCATTCATTATCCACCTCGATCACCAGATCTCACTGTTCTGGACTACTACTTGTGGGGACGTGTAAAACAGTTGGTTTACCTCGATCGTCCTACTACACCGGAAAACATGAAACACAGAATAAGACGGGCTATTGAATATTTAGATGCTCAAGAAATTCGTAAAGCAGTCGATTTCTTCCAGGATAGAGTCGCGGCTTGTCTGCATTACAACGGAGCGAACATTGAGCATTTGATTTAAGTAACTCTTTAATCAAAAATATCAATTTGATATAAATCTGATGCAATTTAAATTTATCATTTTGTTTTATTTAAAAATCATTATGCAATGTTATTACTGATGTGTTTATTCAGTAACAAAGCTTGAGAACATTGCTCTGATGTACAGCAAATGTTGATATGTGCAATTTAGTTTAAAATAAAAATGTAAGTTATTAAAAGTTAGTTTAAAATAAAAATACTTATAAATGTAAAATTTAATTTAATAATTCTAACTAATTAACTAGTTCCACGATTGAAGGAGTAAAAGTAAGTACTCACAGCAGCGGATCCGCAGGCGGATGTCATACGATTGGTCGGTGGGGACCTGCTCACCCCCACGACCCCTTAAGGGTCGTGAGGGTGAGCAGGTCTTACATAAGTCTCCCCACTCTCCTCTTTTTACAGAACATTAACATTCCTGGCCTCATTTGTCGAAACTGACCTTAAATTTTCCGTCATGGAAAATTAAATATTTTTCTGTCATAAACATAAAAAAAGGTTTCAGACAAAACATTCATATTTTTTGCGCAGAATCTAAATCTAAAACTGGGGGTTGCTATTAAAGATAGCGGAGTTGCCCCCCATCCCACTCCCAGGGGGTGGGGACTTACATTTGCCACCGCAATATATATAAAAAATATTTCGCTATTATTTACAGCAAATAATGGAATAAGATATTCAGTGTACGCCGCCTGAAATTCAGAAGAAGTCGCTAAACACGTCTCGATTGTTTGTGGTCACTTCAGAGTTTGAAAGAAAAGTAAGATCCATAGAATTATTTAACAAATATTTAGCTCTGCGTCCTAAACCGACGCCCCATGACCGATTTTTCCTAACTTATAGAAATGGCAAATGCACAGTCCAGCCAATTGGAATCCATACTTTTGGAAGTGTGCTAAGCATAATTGCCAACTGTCTGCATTTGCCTGAATCATCACTTTATACGTGATATTGTTTTCGTCGAACATCCGCCACTCTCTTTGCCAACGCAGGCAAAGAAAGTGAAAATTTAAAACGTCACGGAGGGTGGAAAAGCGACACGATTCCAGAGTCCTATGTTGAGGAGTCTATAATAAAATATCGTTTATTATTTGTAGTAGTTAAATTATTTATTGTTAATAGAATATTATTACATAAAATTGTTATATATACATTGTTTTCTTAATAACTAAATTCAAAAATAAAATTCGGGCTCGGTATATTTATAAAGTTAAATCGAGGTCGCCACTTGCTGGGGTTTGATAAAGGCTAGAGGAATTTCGAATATCAGAAAGGCGACGAGATAAGATTTCTCAAAAATGGCCACACAAGTTAAAATTACGGTTTACAGAGGGTTATCCAAATTATTGTTTTTACCCAAATAACAACTAGGTATGTTCAAAATATGCTAATTAATAATATATACATCAATAATTATATAAAAATTATATTAGGGTTGTGAGGGATAGCAAGAGATACGCAAACGAAATCTAACAGGCGTTGTTCTGGTTATCACTTGCTGGCTCGCTTCCGTACCGGGCTCCCGTTTTGATTTTGAGCAATGGGACTCAATTCTGCCTACCTTTGAGGCTCAGGGTGGTCCTCAATCGTCCACTCCAGTGGAGTTTATGTGGCAAGGGCAGCAGACGTCGCCGATACCTAGAATAGTAAGATTAATTAAAGATAAAGGTCAGTGTAGATTTTTATACTTACATCTTAAGAAATCCTCTTGCTGTAAAGGCTGATATGTATGGCAGACCATGGCCACTCAAGATTTAGAGCTGTGAATGTAATGCAGTTTATTTGTATTAGTTTAAGTGTTGGTTTATTGGTTATTTATATTACCTAATTGTTGATTAATCAATATTACCGTTGTAAACGTTTTGGATCCAAACCGTGTTATTATTTATGGACAGTTGCCTCAAAAGTAACCTGAAAACCAAACCTTTGATTTATATGTTTCTAATTGATATTATTAAAGTTACTTACCTACCTTCACATTTTTGAAAAGAAAAACTGGTTGTCGCGTTTAATAAGTTCAATGACGCCTGCCACCCTTTCGGGTACCTACTCAAAGTTTTTGAATTTAAAGGCTCAAATGTAGGCAACTTAACACACACGTCCATACTTACTGTTATTCGCATTCTTATGTTATAATTTGTTGTGTTACTAAAGATTTGTTTTTACCTTGTTATTCCTAAATTTATTTATATTTAATTAAATGCATGAACTATTTTTTCGACTTTCTTTGAAACCCACGACCCCCACTGACTAATAAGCTAGCAGGCAAGTGAAACCTAAAAGATAAGGTTACACATTTTGGCGCACAACGTAAAGGGGCCGAAAAAATAGTATTTTTAGGAATTTGGGAATTTGTTCGCATATCTTATTTGAGCAAGGTTAATAAAATACACAAGGGTACAGGTTATGTACAAGGGTAAATACAAAATTTATAACTAAATCTTTTATAATCTTGGTTTCCTTTTACAACTTAAACATTGATTTTGACAATTATATATAAGTTTAATTGTATAAGTTGAAATATGGAGGAAGCCAATTGTAATAGTTATTATGAGATGGATCCAAACTATCTCAAGGCATTTGAACTTAACTATGAGTTATTTATTAGAGACTTAAAGACCGATCGTGTGGATACCGATACAAAACGAAAAAATCTACGTCGACGGTTAAGGGACGATAAAAGTAGGCCGGGATTAATTTATAAAACTCCGAGTTTTAATTTTGAAGAAGAGAAAAGAGAAGTTGAAGTATCCATCGCAGAGATACAGAAGCTACTAAAGGAATTTGATGGTGTTGTCGCAAACACAAATAGACATCTCATTACTAAAATTAATCACGTGTTAGGTCGGCTACAGAGATTCGAAACTACTGATGACGAAGACGGGGAAATAGCCAATTACAAGCTTGACTGTACCATGATTGTTATAGGGTTAGATGAAGATCGTTTAGAAATCATTGATCAAACTTCATTTTCTATCCCAGATGTAACAAGTCAGCATCATAATGTCAAAAGTACTCCAGTTCACAAATGGGGGGTGACGTTTGATGGAAAATCGGTAAACGCTTTCTTACAAAGAATCAATGAACTTAGGGTTGCTAGAAACACTCCGAAAGATGAACTGTTTAGAGCCGCCGTTGACCTATTTCAGGGACAAGCCCTGATATGGTATCGTTCAATTAGGCATACTGTGCACGATTGGGATTCGTTAGTTAGGGCGATTCGCCGCGATTTTCTACCACCAGACTACGACGATGAACTCTGGTGTGAAATTAGGCAACGCACACAGGGGCAAAACGAAAAGGTCACGCTGTATATTGCAACCATGTTGAATTTGTTTCAACGCCTTTCAGAAGTACCCACGGAAGAAATACAATTACGCACGATTAAACGCAATTTATTACCGGCTTTTCAGGTTCCAATTGCCTTAGCGGATATTAAATCGGTTCGTCAACTATCTGAGACTTGCAGAATTTTAGAAGGAGCCTACAGTTCCCAACAAAAGTTTCATAATCCTCCGCGTCGGAGTATAGCTTCATTAGAACCGGATCTGGCTTATGATGATGGGCCAGTTTCAACATCTGAAAAACCCTGTTTTGTAAAAATTGACCCAAAGAAGTCCGTACAACAAGTCTGCGCATTAAAATGCTATAAGTGTAGGCAAGAGGGGCACCTGAAAAAGGATTGTCCAAAGTTAAAGTACCAAAAGAAGCCTACTCGTAGCGGTTGTGGCAATGTTGGGGTGATAAGACCAAATTGCTCACGGTGTCAAAAAAAACTAGGTTATAGGGGGCGCTTATTTGCAGGGAAACGCCTTCTAAAAAATGCCTCGGTTACCTGCGGAGATTCATTCTCAAAATATAATGAGAAAGAGAAAGCTGCGTGGCTTGACTTAGTCAAGACTTTTATGTCCTCTAACACTTCTAAGAAGAAGGTTAGTGAAGACCTAACAGCATGTGTCAATGCGTTATTTGTTTCAAAAAAGCAAGATAATCGTCCTTACACAAAAATATCTATTAAAGGCCAGGAAGTAATTGTTCTTTTTGATAGCGGAGCGACACATTCAGTTATGGGTCGTGATGGCGCCTATTTAATTGATAAACTTGGACTATCAATTTATGAAGCTTCCGATCCGTCTATTTCCACAGCAGAGGGGAAGCCTCAGTTGATTACAGGATACGTAAAGGTACCAATCGAACTAGACCGCGTAAAGAACTGGATCGACTTGTGGATAGTACCGTCCCTACCTCATGGAATTATCCTGGGCAGTGACTTTGGGCACAAGGCCAAGGTTGTGATTGATTTCCCAGCCAAGACCTGCTTTGTAAAAGAAACTGTAAACGAAGAAACTAGCGATGGAGAAGCTCTTGCAGAAACCGCTGTTTTGAACGTAATTCAAAAACGTGAAGAGCTTTCACCAGAACAAAAACAGAGGTTGAATGGAATCATACAAGAATACAAAAAGCTTTCTTGGGAAGATGGAACCAAGTTAGGGCGCACTACCTGTATGCAATATGGCATCGATACAGGGGAAGCTAAGCCCATAAAACAGAGGCACCACCATTTATCGCCATACATGTTAAGTTATCTCAATCAGGAGTTAGATAAGATGCTTAAATTAGGTGTTGTTCGTCCTTCGAGAAGTCCGTGGGCGTCACCTGTTCTTCTCACTAAGAAGTCAAATGGAGAAATGAGATTTTGCTTCGATGGGCGCAAACTGAATAGTGTCACAAAAAAGGACGCTTACCCTTTACCAAGAGTAGATCAAATTTTAAATAGTCTAGGGGGGGCGCGATACCTTTCGAGCGTCGATCTGAAAGCTGCTTTTTGGCAAATCCCGTTAGAACCTAGTTCATGCGAAAAGACGGCTTTTGTTGTACCGGGTAGGGGATTATTTGAATTTGTTGTGTTACCTTTTGGACTTAGCAATGCCGCTCAGGCACAACAACGTTTAATGGAAGCAGTCCTCGGGTTAGATCTAGAACCATATTGTTTTGTTTACCTCGACGACGTCATTATAGCTACACCTACGTTCGAAAAACACATTGAAATTTTATTTCAGGTTTTGGAGAGACTGAGAAAAGCCAATCTCACAATTAACTTTGAGAAGTGTGAATTTTGCCGCGATTCCTTAAAATATTTAGGGTATGTGGTCGATTCAAAAGGTCTGAGAACTGACCCAGATAAAATTTCAGCTGTTTTAGAATATCCTCAACCACAAACCGTCACACAGCTTAAAAGGTTTGTTGGTATTACCAGTTGGTACAGGCGCTTTATTAAAAACTTTTCCACCTTGACAGCTCCATTAACTGCGCTAATAAAAGGCAAGAGAAAGAGGCAACAGATTCAGTGGACACAAGAAGCAGAAGAAAAATTTCAGCTGATCAAAGAAGCCTTAGTAGATGCACCTATTCTGGCGAGTCCAGATTATGAGAAACTCTTCACCATTCAGAGCGATGCCTCCGATGTGGGGTTAGGGTGCGTGCTTACTCAATCGGATGACGAAGGCAACGAAGTAGTAGTAGCGTATGCAAGTAGGACCTTGAACCCTCAAGAGAGAAAATACTCGACAACCGAGAAGGAATGTCTAGGAGTGTTATTCGGAGTTGAGAAGTTCCGTCCATATGTTGAAGGGGCTCCACAGTTTAAAGTTCTGACAGACCACTATAGTCTTTTGTGGTTGCATAACCTCAAGGACCCTTCTGGTCGACTAGCACGCTGGAGCATGAAATTACAACAATATAATATGACTATTGAGCACCGAAAGGGAAGTCTAAACATTGTGCCAGACGCACTTTCCCGTGCTCCTATAGCAGGAGTGAGTCTTATTTCCTTAAAATCGCGAGAATGTTTGAGGGATAGATGGTACAAGAAAATGGTAGCTAAAATTAAGAAGGACCCAAACTCTTGTCCTGATTTCCAAATTAAGGATGGTCTTCTGTACAAGCACGCTGAAATTACAGCCGGCGTAAGAACTAACCTACCCGAATGGAAGTTGGTCATCCCTAGCTCAGCACAAAATCAGGTATTGGAAGAATGCCATGCAGCACCTACGGCTGCGCATTTTGGAGTGTCTAAAACATTGGCAAGAGCACAAGAATTATATTATTGGCCATCAATGCGGCCAACTGTAAAACGTTACGTGTATTCGTGTAAGATTTGCGGTGCACAAAAGGTACAAAACGTATCACGTCCAGGTTATATGGGACAAGAAAAAAAGATAAGTTATCCTTGGCAGCTTATATCCATTGATTTGATGGGCCCATTACCACGATCAAGCAAAGGTTCAAAATACTTATTGGTCGTGTCGGATTGGTTTACCAAATATACTCTGTTGCAGCCACTGCGAGAAGCTACAGCTAAGAAGATTGTAGAGTATGTAGAAAACAATGTTTTTTTGGTGTTTGGTGCACCACAGATAATAATGTGTGATAATGGAACACAATTCACGGGGAAGTTATTTCAAGATATGACCAAGAAATATGATTCAATTATTTGGTTCAACGCTAGGTACCACGCACAAGTTAATCCTGTTGAGCGTGTCAACCGGGAGATTGGCGCTGCGATCAGATCTTATATCAAAGATCATGACCACAAAAAATGGGACATAAATTTACCGAAAATAGGATATGCTATCAGAACGGCTAAGCCCGAAGCTACAGGGTACAGTTCTACTTACCTCAATTTCGGACGCTACGTTCCGTTGAGTGGAAAATTTTATGGTCCTGTAGGTAAATATGATGATTATGATTTGTCATCTATTAACCGTTCGGAATACTCGGAAGATATAAAGAATCTACCGGAAATTTACAGGCTTGTTAGGAAACACCTTCATGCCGCTTATAAGAAAAATTGCCAGTCGTACAATTTACGTAAACGACCTGCACCAGAATATCAAGCAGGACAAAATGTCTGGAAAAAGAATTATGTCCCTTCGGATGCCAATAGGCAATTTTCAGCAAAGTTAGAGCCAAAGTTTGTGCCTTGCACAGTAACTGAAGTAATTTCACCATTGGTTTATAGATTGCAAAGTATGAACGGCGATGACTTAGGAAGATGGCATATTAAAGATATTAAAGCTATGAGAAGCGAGGATGATGATTAGGTATGCGAGATCTCGTGATTGAAAAGGATGGAAGGAAGAGTGAATGTTGTTTGGGCGTGATTCTCATAGATACGATTTTGACCAAAGGAAACAGCGTGGTGTACAACGCGTTTGTTTCTTTCCTTTTTTTAGGAAATGATAAGATAATTACCGAATTTAGACTTTAGCAGCTGCATACCGATTTTGGACATGTTTAAAAAGAGGTCTATGGAATTTTTTTAATTCATTTGAAAAGTTAGGGTGATATCAATAGATCAAAAAATATTTGGATTTTAATGTCCGTTTAAAATTTCCTTATGAAATTTTGATAAGTACTTTTCGCAAGATTCTCTATGAAATTGTCTTTACTATTTATCAATAATTCATTAATGTCTATATTGGGTTATCTTAAATTGTATACGGTTATACTTAGATTAGGCTTAGATCGTAGTATTTACTGTACGAGCTTGAAAAAATATCAAGATATTTTTTTCGTAACAAAAGGGGGAGTATAATAAAATATCGTTTATTATTTGTAGTAGTTAAATTATTTATTGTTAATAGAATATTATTACATAAAATTGTTATATATACATTGTTTTCTTAATAACTAAATTCAAAAATAAAATTCGGGCTCGGTATATTTATAAAGTTAAATCGAGGTCGCCACTTGCTGGGGTTTGATAAAGGCTAGAGGAATTTCGAATATCAGAAAGGCGACGAGATAAGATTTCTCAAAAATGGCCACACAAGTTAAAATTACGGTTTACAGAGGGTTATCCAAATTATTGTTTTTACCCAAATAACAACTAGGTATGTTCAAAATATGCTAATTAATAATATATACATCAATAATTATATAAAAATTATATTAGGGTTGTGAGGGATAGCAAGAGATACGCAAACGAAATCTAACAGGCGTTGTTCTGGTTATCACTTGCTGGCTCGCTTCCGTACCGGGCTCCCGTTTTGATTTTGAGCAATGGGACTCAATTCTGCCTACCTTTGAGGCTCAGGGTGGTCCTCAATCGTCCACTCCAGTGGAGTTTATGTGGCAAGGGCAGCAGACGTCGCCGATACCTAGAATAGTAAGATTAATTAAAGATAAAGGTCAGTGTAGATTTTTATACTTACATCTTAAGAAATCCTCTTGCTGTAAAGGCTGATATGTATGGCAGACCATGGCCACTCAAGATTTAGAGCTGTGAATGTAATGCAGTTTATTTGTATTAGTTTAAGTGTTGGTTTATTGGTTATTTATATTACCTAATTGTTGATTAATCAATATTACCGTTGTAAACGTTTTGGATCCAAACCGTGTTATTATTTATGGACAGTTGCCTCAAAAGTAACCTGAAAACCAAACCTTTGATTTATATGTTTCTAATTGATATTATTAAAGTTACTTACCTACCTTCACATTTTTGAAAAGAAAAACTGGTTGTCGCGTTTAATAAGTTCAATGACGCCTGCCACCCTTTCGGGTACCTACTCAAAGTTTTTGAATTTAAAGGCTCAAATGTAGGCAACTTAACACACACGTCCATACTTACTGTTATTCGCATTCTTATGTTATAATTTGTTGTGTTACTAAAGATTTGTTTTTACCTTGTTATTCCTAAATTTATTTATATTTAATTAAATGCATGAACTATTTTTTCGACTTTCTTTGAAACCCACGACCCCCACTGACTAATAAGCTAGCAGGCAAGTGAAACCTAAAAGATAAGGTTACAAGTCTGTGGTCAATAAAACGAAAATCGCAGACGATTTTGGGTGAAGGTCAAATTGACAACTTGGTTGTTACCAATGATAACTCTACCCAAGATTTACAATGTATAATATGACGGAGTTGAAACAGACTATATAGAAACGATGTGAAACATACTATACTCTTAGTTTAGGTTTTATGTTCAGTGTGTGTTTTGACAGTTGTAAAATGGAGGGATTAAAAATAAAAGAATTAAGTGTTTACTTGTGAATTATTGTATATATCTTTACCAACAATTAGTACATGGTGTCAGGTGAAATCGTATAAAGTGTTATTAATAAGACTAGCATAATGGAAACATTATTTCATCCGCCGGAACCGCTAGTTTTAGAAGGGGATGTTGCAAGAAATTGGAAGCTTTTTCAACAAAAATTCCAATTGTTTATGCAAGCAACTGAATTAGACAGTAAACCAGAGAAGAAAAAAGTTTTCTAAATCTAGTTGGGAATGACGGATTAGAATTATATAATACGTTTGATTTTCCTCAAAGTACAGATAGGACGTTACAGATTGTAATAAAAGAATTTGAGGAATACTGCTCCCCCAAGACAAATGTGATTTATGAGCGCTTTCTATTTAATAGTATAGTTCAAAAAGAAGGTCAGTTGTTTGACAACTTTCTAACAGAGTTAAAGAAGGCTGTCAAAACAACAGAATATGAAAAACAAGATGAAATGGTCCGAGACAGGATAGTGTCACAAACGGAAATATTTTACAATTAAATATTTTATACAAAACGCAACTTCTCTTCCGTTTGTACAATTTAGCGTGCAAGGCCACATTCAGTTACCCACGCTAGTTAGCAGCTGCAGTCTCGCAACCGACATGTGCGCGGACGCCTGCGAGGTCTTCTCCGAAGCGCGCTCGCTTCGCCCACCATTGCATTCGTTGGCATGCAACTTATTACTCCGTTCATGCGAGGTAACCCACACGAATTGCAAGCAGCTGCACATTCCATCGACAACACTTCCGCACAGCTGCCGATTCGTGCCAGGCACCAGCAGCGAGAATGCCGTCTACCCACAAGCCTGCGACCAGGAAGCATGAACTTCCTTAGTTGCATACTGAGAACTTCTGCCTACTGATTCCCACTACGATACTAATTACTTCCTCGTTCAGCAGTATATAACCAGCTTGCTTGAGCTATTCAAACCAGTCAGTGACCATGGCTCGAACACAACAAGCAAGCTGGTGAGTACTCTTTTAATTATTTTATGCTTAGTGCTTAGTTGAGTGGGCGGCGCTTAAATCGCCCACTCTCTGCGAAACTATGGGTAGTTGTGACCAGGCTACCCGGCTTAGTTATAATTACTAGGCTAGGAGACTAGCTCCTATGCTTAGTTAGTAGATCTAGTGCTAGAACAGGGTTGGTTCCAACCTCCCCTGTATTGTATTAGTTTAGGAGGACATATACGTCCTCACAATATGTATCAACATGTCAACATGTATGTTAACCTTTTGTACTCTCTTTATTGTCTTTAGTATATAGTTGTTTTTTACAACTTGTGTTTGATTTATCTCTACCTCGGACTACGTCCTCCAGTCACGAAAACCCCACGTGACAATAGTAATAGGAATATCAAGCAAATCCACCCAGGAACAATTATTGCGTGAGTCTAAGTTAAGTTTAGTTAAAACTGTAGACATTTGTAGGGCCATTGAAGCCAGCAAGGGTCAATCGAAACACTTGCAGCAAGAAACAGAAGTTCACGGCATAAGGGCGAATGTAAAAGCAAACAATCAATGCAAGTATTGTGGATATGAACATCCGCCATTCAAATGTCCAGCATATCGCAAAACATGTGCAAAGTGTAAAGGACCCAATCACTTTGCAAGTGTATGTAAAGGAAAATCGAAGAAAAGGGACGTTCACCAAGTAATAACCGCGTCGCGAGATAATGAACAAGAAAGTGAACCAACTTATTATATAGATGCAGTGTTAAAAAATGAAAGCCAGTACAGTGCGTCACCGAGCCAGTGGACAAAGTGAAGGTAATGAATACGGTAGTGGAATTCAAATTAGATAGTGGCGCAGAGGTCAGCATCTTACCTTACCAGGTATTAAAACAAATTTCACCCAATGTTGTGTTAGATAAGTGTAATATGTCATTGTTATCATATGGTAGTCCTAATTTTAAACTTAAGCCTGTAGGTTGTGTAAGACTAAAATGTAGTACGAGTAAGACAAAGGAGCAGTTAGAATTTATTGTTGTAGATACTGTAGGCCAGATACCACTATTCGGGTTAAAAGAATGTTTAGTATTAAAATTAATCAAAATAGTAGTGTTGGGTTCGCGATACCACCCGCGTATCACGACACTTGCGAATCGAAACCATTAGCCGTGTGAAGTGTCGACTCCTTCACGACTCTTTAACGATACTTCGCATTTACACATCATGCATGCGCTAGTTCATATAATATAATTGAAACGAGCAGTCAAGATTCATAGCTAATACGTAAATCATAAACTAGGGATTAAAAAACAATTAGGTTTATGAGTAAATTCTGTTATGGTTATATATTTATGCATTAAGTACATTAAAAGACATTAAATTATTTATACACCGCATTCGTTCTAACATTTGCTATAGAAAATTAGTATGGGAAATCTGAAATATGCCAAATAGTTCGTTCTCGAATAAAAGTCGGTGAGATTAATAGTTGCAAAACAATTTAAATAATTTGTTATTATTCTTTTATTCGAAAAACGTACAAGAAATAATACATTACAAATAAAAAATAAAGATACCCAATTAATAAGACAATGTCTTATTAATTGGGTATCTTTATTTTTTATTTGTAATGTATTATTTCTTGTACGTTTTTCGAATAAAAGAATAATAACAAATAAAATTTAAAAAAAAGTTATGCTTGTAACGGGGTTCGATCGTGCATTCCACCAGCCCGTGCAGTTTAGCAAGCCACGGTTTGCCATCGAACCACGGAGGCGTTGCGTCAACTTTTCAGGTTTCGGCTTTTAAATTAATGTTTTGCAAATAATTCATGAATTTATAATTTTAACTAAAAAATCTACAACAAAATAGTTTTATATGTACGTCTTATTCAATGATTGTTGGCCAGTTCAACAAATCTGCCTTTAATTTCTTTGTAAGAATGATCAAGCAACTTCGAATTACACTCTAATAAGAGCGATACTGTTCGACACGAAGTGTCGCGACACTTCAAGTGTCACGACCACGAACAGTATCACGACACTCGACACCCAAGTTCCCATCACTACAAAATAGTAGATAATATTCACACCAGTTTTAGGTGTTTAGAGGATGTAACAGCACAATATAAGCATGTGTTTGAGGGGTTGGGGCTGTTTCCTGGTCAGCATCATATAACTTTAAAAGATGATGTTGTTCCAAAAATCAGTCCTATTAGACGTGTACCTCAGAGTTTATTGAATAAGTTGAAAGCAAAGTTACATGATCTTGAGACTAACGGAGTTATCAGTAAAGTATGAACAAAACTGAGCAAAAGTACGCTCAAATTGAAAAAGTGACCCTAGCCATACTATTCGCAGTACAAAAATTTCATTATTTTGTTTATTAATGATTTAATTATTGATTTAGCATTCTTGTACATAGCGATCACAAGCCACTAGAAAGCATTTTCAAAAAAGAGCTTGAAAAAATTTCACCGAGATTGCAGAGAATGCGTCTTAAACTGCTGAACTATAATCTGACTGTAAAATATAAGCCGGGAAACCATATGTATGTTTCAGATGCACTCTCCAGGGCCTTCTTAATTGATTCAGGATTAAAGTCAAATGCTGATATAGAATATGTAGTACATTCTATAGTTCATCATTTACCGATGTCAGACCAAAGAAAAGATTAATTTAAGTCAGAGACAGCGAAAGATCCACACCTCAAGCAAATTATGGAATACATTGAAAAAGGGTGGCCAGGCAAAAGAGGCCTTGCGGAGAACATAAACAGTTAGGGGATAGTAAAAGAAAAGCTGTATACAAGCAATGGGTTAATATTTCTAGATAAAAAATTAGTTGTGCCTGTAAGTTTACGCAAAGAAATGCTAGAGTCATTACATGATGGGCATCTTGGAATTGAGAAAACCAAAGCGCGTGCAAGGGGAATATTTTATTGGCCCAAAATGACGAGTGATATTGAAAAATTCATAGGGGCTTGTAAAGTGTGTGAAGAATACGCCCGAAAAAATCCTAAACAAACTCTCTTACCGTTCGCAATACCAAGTAGACCCTGGGAACGTATAAGTGTTGATATTTTTACGTACTCAAACACAACTTACCTTAGTCATGTTTGACGCATTTTCTAATTGGTTAGAATTATTGGCATTGAAGGATAAGAGTATACAGTCTGTAATCAAACAAATGAAACCCGTCTTATCACGATTTGGTTCGCCAGATACACTATACTCGGGACACTGAATAGATATAGTTAAAAAAATCAAGACAGCACTGATTGTTCTGATTGGTTTTATGCGAAAGTTAAATTTACAATAGAACATTTTTGCATATGAATTGTTAATTCGTTATAAATGATGTCACTTCGAGAAATTTATGCTAGTATAAATAATAACTATACATTTTAAAAAATTGCATTTTATTAATTTAATAAAAATAGTCATGAAAAGTTCGCAAGTGCTATGTATTTACACATATTATAATATATAATAAATATCTTTTACAATAAAACAAAGAAATTACATACAAACATACTATATATACGTCTGTAACATAAAATGTTTTATACAAAATAGAAAATGCAGATTCCAAAATACCAAATACATAAAAATATACGATATGCAAAATATAGAACTGTAACTGAAACTACTAATCACTGTAATTTAAATGTGGTGTTTTCTCGAGCTAATTCACCTTTAATTTGCGCCCATATTAACTCAATTGGGTTCAACCCGCAGTGGTAAGGTGGCAACCTCAGAACAGTTCTGTTACTTTCCTGTGTTAATTCGTCGACTACGTTAGTACTGTGTTTAGGTGCATGCTGTTTTACTAAAGATAACAATTCGGCTCTCACCATACTGCCCTACTAAGCGAAAAAGTCCTATCTGCAAAACATCAACTCAGAAATACACCATATCTTTTCTTAGCTCACCTTAACATTTTATATAAAACATTTCTACATTGCAGTTTTGCAGATAAGACCTTTTCGCTTAGCAGGGCAGCATATTGTCTTCGTAGGGGATAGTTTTTTTTCTGCAGCCAGTTATGTATGTCAGCTTTCCTTGTGTTGTTAGACGGAAATTTCTCAATTTTTCTTGTGTGATAACTTTCGTTATCCAAGACGATAACGCAACCTTCTTCAAGAATGAGCAAAATATTTTAAACCATTGTTCAAATGTATCTGTAGTCTTTTATCTTCTTGGATTTCAATAACAGTAATCCATTATCTACAAAACCGTCATCAGATCCTATATGAAGGGTGATGAGCCGCTTTCCTATCCCCGATGGATTTCTCAAGCCAGTCGATAACCCTCTTAAAAATGCATCTCGTGGATTTATTATGGACATGTCCACTTTTTTTACAGTGTGACCCGCATTAACCCACGTTTTATCTAAATCATAGATTTTCTTCCCATCTTCTCGGAATTTCTTGATTTCGCGAAGATATCGTCTTCTCCATGAAATGATATCATCCTTCTCTTTCAATATGCTGTTTCTAGATCTTGCTGTGAAACTACAACAAGCTTTCTTATATACCGTAAAAAGTAGTTGTTTTAATTACCTAAAGTTAATTTCTTTTAAAAGTTTTCTTAAAGTAGACCGTTTAAAATTGGGAAGATCTTCATTTTCATTTAATTTCATTAAAACTTTGTCGAAAGTGGGAGGTTCATTTAAAAGAAAAAAACTATGAACAAGCCTTCTGATGCCATTTTTGTATTCTTCGGAAACATTGTCCAAAATAGCTCTTGGTCTATGATACGCCTTAGGAGCATCAAAATAATCAGGATGTTGCTTGTGCTCACGAAGTATGTTGTAAACACTAGCCACACCAATTCCTAAAATTATAGTAAATAAGCAGTTGGATTGGAAGGTAAATTAAAACATTACCTATCAATCTAGCAACATTTTCCACTTTTTCGCGTTTTTTCCACTGAGGATGCTGCTCTTCACACACTTTAAAAGCGTTCATAATTATTTGTTTCACCTCTACAGAAAAGTGCTTTTTTGGCCGTTTTTTTTGATGGTGACAACTGAATATTGTTGACGTTTTCATCATAAATCATGTGCTAATAATAATAATCATAATAAATACTAATCATGTGCTGCCGGCATCAACTACACGACAGAGCTCGCTATCTATTCTCACTAAGCATGTAATACTCATATGACTATACATATATTATTTAATAAAGAGGTGTAAATAAAACACACAAATATGGTTTATACACTTTTATTTTATTTAGCTATTATACATTTCAAGCTAAATATATACTCAACTAACCATAATTAAACTGTCATAGTAGAAGATCATTATTTGTTTAAACTAATCTACCTATTAAGAAATACTAATTATCAACTCTGAGTAAGGACTTTTACTAATATCTCACAGGAAAAAAAAATAATATTATAGACATTCATTAATGTAGAAACATCAAACTAAACAAATATAGTAAATATACAATAGTAAGTAAATATACTTAATTATAATTAAAATACAGGATGATATGATATGATTAACAATATCTTATGCTAAACTACTCATTAGGAAAACAATAATTACAGAGCACAAGGCTTTTATAATATCTTACATGAAAAGAAGATATCATTCGATCTATTAACTCAAATTGAAACATATAACATTATCATAGAAGTCAGATATCGTAATGAATATATTACATATTAAAAACATACATACAATATACAACAAACATACACAGATTACATTAATATCTAACCTTACAGAATTTTATATTACATATAAGATTTTCGGTGAGGACATACATCAGGCTACTACATCCATTTGTTCTAATATCGAATAATGACCCAAAGGCAGGGTATCATAGGAGCCAGGTATGAGGTAACGTTTATCATCATACGGACTAAGAGCAATCTTTTGCTGCGTAATTGAATGGACATTATGCTTATCGGATCGGATTATATTTTGATGTACACGTTTTTCTACAAAGTTTACAAGACATTCTACGTAGTCTTCGAAGGTAATTTTTGTGTGAACAACAGATTTTTTAACTCCTTTAGCCTTTTTGATTAAATTATAATTATAAAAATTTTAATGTTATTAATTAGTATTAATGAATACTATACATAAGATTATAATTATCTATTCCACGTTAAGCTTAAGAGTTGGTGACCAAGTAGCGTAAGAGCTTCGTAAAATTTTTAAATTCAACAGGTTCGACAGGTGTCTTATATCCTCATTCCATCAATCAAATTCTAACCCAGTTAAAAACAGAGGTAGAACTCGTATTTATTGTGTATTTCGTTTAATTACCCCGTCTTTTAAATTCATAAAAAACCTTTTCTTTGAAACGAGTTTATAGCTATGCTGTTCAAACTTTAAATAAACGCACACATTTAAAACAATTTACTGTCAGCGCAGCCCAAGAAAATAACATTTTTAATAGTTTTATTCCAGATGATATTTTCTTTGAATTCTATTTTGAACGTATCACCCTTATCTGAACAAAAAAAATAAATCTCGCACTTTGTCGGGTCTGTTTTCAACCCCCCCCCCAACTGTTTGCAGCGTTCATTTATGAGTTGAAAGTCCGACAAGATATCTTGAGGTAAATCTCCCGGTGTTTTGTCGTCAATCTAAACGATTATGTATGTCTGTACCATCAAATGCGGCGTAGTGAAGGGAGGGAAAAAACAATTTCTCGTAGAGTTACAACTTGCGACTGTATGCCATAATTAAATACATAATTCGATTTACGATCTAATAATAAATAACGACGACGACGACGACAACGGTCAGTTTGAAGGGTTTAAAATAAACCTTTTCTTCTATGCCCCTGTCTAATGCTGCCCACCTGTCTTTTAAAAAGTTTTACATTCAATCATGCAGGTTAAAACAGGATAGAACTCATATATATATATATATATATATATATATATATATATATATATATATATATATATATATATATATATATATATATATTTGTTTAACCGCTTATACATACCCGTTTCGCTATATTCTACCGACTTGTCGGACCATTTTCGACGCTCTCAGACCCGGGCTTGGGTCTGGCAACGTTCTCCTATGTTTTCGATGTCTACAGGATAAGGTTTACCTAAAACTGCAATAAAAAAATATACAATTTGGGTTTGGAAAAGTAGGGTCTGTAAAAAGTTTTATACAACCGTAGTTCATCACAATGAACTATAGGGGGCGTCGCGCCTTTCTCAAGTGTATATCGTATATTTTTATACAAGACGCTATCAAACCCGCTATGTTCTACAGACTTCCTAAGCCCTGGATCTGGCAACATTGCCATGACGCATATGTTAAGCTTTGTTTTATATACGTTTAGTTATAATAGCTCGCATTTAATATTTGATGGAGAAAAGTGACGTAAGAATTACATCATCTCGTATGCGAGTTCTTTTCACATTTGTAAATATTCTCTGGTTTTGTAAAATTGAAGGTTTTAATATTTATTAATAATATACTATATTTATAGCATATAACTAGATAAATTTCATATAATACATTATAATTTCTTAAATATTAATATAATTTATTACATATTTTTTACACTGTTTCTTAGATAATGTTAAAGATGTACAGTTTTTTACATTAGCTGGAAGTGAATTATATTCAACTAAACCTTTATGAAACAGATTATTTTGTCCTATATTTGTTGTTACTGTATGAACATAAATATTATTTCTACTTCTAGTATTATGATCATGAACATCTTCTACGAATAGTAATTCATTTAAAATGTGCTCTGGATATATTCGGTTTTTTGTTTTAAATATTATTATCATCGTATTATAAAATATATTTTGGTTAACACTTAACAAAGATGTAACTTGCAACATTCTTCTTATGCTAGTATACCTACTACATTTTAATATTATTCTTAACGCACAATTTTGTTTTTTTTGAAGATTGTTAATTTCAGTATTATTTAGGAGGTAAAGTATACTAGCACAATAATTAAAATGGGGAAGTATTATTGTTTTATATAGTAATAATTTAGACCACTTGCTAAGATTTTGGCTTATTCTACCCATGAAATTTACTATTTTTGCAACTTTACTGATAACATAGTTTGAATGACTAGAAAATGTTAAGTGACAATCTATTATTACGCCTAAGTACTTCCACTCATAAACTTGTTCTATTTTTTGACTATTAATTTGTATTCCCACATGACTAGATGTATCAATTTCGTTAAACTTATTTTTTATTATCATGAATTTTGTTTTATTTACATTTAAAGAAAGACTATTTTTACCTAACCAGTTATATACATTTACTAATTCATCATTGATGATATTTATTACTTTTTCAATATCATCTCCTATAAAATATATTAAAGTGTCATCTGCAAATAATTGAATGTTACATTTTTTAATTACATTAACAATATCATTTATGTATAGTACAAATAAATCAGGGCTTAATACAGTTCCTTGTGGAACGCCAAAGGTAGTTTTTTTAGGTGAAGATGTAGTATTAAAGTATCTAGTTTTTTGAGATATCCACTAAACCATTTTATAACTATTGGGACAAACCCATATGTTTTTAATTTCAATAATAATAGATCTCTATTAATAGTCTCAGAAGCACGTCTAAAGTCTAGAAAAACTACACCTATCATCTTCTTCTTGTAAATAGCATTTTTCCATTTCAAAAGAACTGATTGTATTGCACTTTCACATGAATTATTTTTCCGAAACCCTGATTGAAAAGGTGTTAACAGTTTGTTCACTTCAATGTAGTCACGAAACTCGATATTTACGACGGTCTCTAATAATTTTTCATAAGATGGCACCATGTTGATCGGTCTGTATTCTTCACATTTGTTAGTGTTGATTATCTTCTCAATGGGGATAATATGGGATGTCTTCAAGGTTTCTGGGAAGGATACACTTTCTAGACTCATTTGAATTAGATGCAAAAATCTCTGTCCTATTACATTGAAAGCTAATCTTTACGGTAATACCATCGACACTACTATTCTTATTAGGTAAATTGTTTATACTTTTTTTAACTCCAAAAACCCTATTGGTAAAAATTTCTCAAACTTGCATTGATGCACATTAATGTGGCTTAAATCAGTTTCAATTTGGGTTAAATTTGTTAATGTAATAATTTGTTCTATGCTGTTAATAAAGTAAATATTGAATTTTTTACAACTCCATTGACATTTAATGGTTTTTTTAACAGTTAAAGCATGCCTGTTTAGTGTGTCCATTATGGTTTTAACTAATGTTTCTGCTAGTTGATTGGTGTTTGTACAGTCCGGATTCCATGGTTGATCCATTAGATCTAATTGAAATTGCATTTCATTGAAGTTGCTCATGTCTCTGTGTTGTATTGTATATTCTTCATATTTTTCTTTCACTTTTGCATTTACAGTTATTATTGAGTGATCGGTTATTTTTGGAACATGGTGTACCTGGGCATCAATGGTTTTTTCATTAGATACAAGAAGATCTATGAGGGTAGCACTGTCCTTAGTGATTCTTGTAGGTTGGTCGATAATCTGATGTAGTCCATTATTTTTAATTAAAGTTCTCAGCCTATTTTCATAATATGAATCCTTTAATACGTCAATATTAACGTCTCCGATAATTAGTAAGGTCTCTGATCTACTAGCATATACATCAAACAAATTTTCAAGTTTCATTAGAAATTGAGCATCACTAGAGTTTGGAGAGTGGTATAAATTTATAAAGTTATATTTGTATGATTGAAAGCATATATTAATACCTACAATTCATGTGTTCATATCAATGGTATCTTTAAGTAGGACTTTATAACTGAATTCATTTTGTATATAAATGTTTAGAGTAAGGTTAACAGGATTTTCGAACAAGTGAGACAACGCAACATAATACGGAAAAGTTAATTTCTGGGGAGAGTGAATGGTTTCCAAATAAGGTGGAAAAGTACATATGTCATTTTCCGTAGTAATCAAACGATACATTTCAAGAACTTGATTAAATTTTTTAGTATAAAAGTACTGTAATATCTTCTTTGTATGTTTGTTTGAAGGATTCTTTGTGATTAATTAAAGCTTTATTCTTTTACTGTTAAGATGAGAGAATGAATGCTTGAACTATTTGTTTTCTGAATTATTTTCTGACTCCTTGTTTATATTCGTTGCATTGGATACTACACTCACACATACATATTTATCAATGGATCACAGTACTCATTCATACATAGCGTCGACGTTAATGCATTCTAGCGGAACTATTTTCTAGCAATTTTCCAGGAGCGCGGTTTAAATGCTTATAGAAACTTTGTTACAGATGGCATGATGAATTCTTTGAAATCGCAACTAGCAACATTGCTAGTTACAACATTTCAAAGAATTAAGTTCATATGTATTAACGGCAACGATATGTACGATATACCACCAATAAATAACAACGGCGTAGACCATTTAGGGTAAAAATCGTGAGGTGTTCTTTATCAAAAATTAAAATGGGCGAACTAAGTTGAGCATCATTTGTGACTTTTTTGCTAAAACACTGAAGGAAAACTTTCTCGTCTGTAATTTGTAAGATTACTTAATGGAACTTTTAATGGAAACAGGGCACTCGAAAGGTTCGGAGGGGCAGTGTATGTTGCAACCCCCAATTGAATTTCATGAACATTGGTATGGGGTAGATGCAGTAGCAGCACTTCACTATCGCAACAAGAAACGGCCACCTCATAGAACAAAAGATAAACGGAATAAATTCTGTGGGACGTTCTTTAACAAAAATGAAACAGGGTGGACTAATATGATTTGCGCCTGGTATATTTAGAACTACATATATTTCAAACGTATCAGAAAATCTCTGGTGTACAATTCGTCACTAAGAATATAATACATATTCCAATTCACAAATAGCTATTTCAGAATACAATAAAAATTGATCTTTAACTTAGTACAAGTGCAATATAACGGAATTGAGCAAGGTTTGAAAAAACTTCTTTTCTTCTTCGTTACCTTTCGACGTTTCTGTTAAAGGCACTTAACCACCATATAGTGTATACTGTTTTGTACCTTCAAATTCATTAAACAGGAAGTAGGGATCGAACATTCCATAATTTTGTTGTAACTGTACAAACGCACAGTAAAAATAGAAACTGCTATTTTTTTAATCTAGGTTAAACTAATCAAATGTAGTGTATTTTGGTCAGCTAAACTTGAAAATGACTTTATGCTTGATTTGTTCATGTTTACGAGTAGATAAACTTTGTAAAATATCAATATTAAACCACGCCCCCAGATGTATTTTGTCGTTTTATTTTCAAAAACTGTTAGGTTTATGGACTGGTTGTTAAGTGGGTTAGATAAAATAAATCTTATTTAATTGGCGCATGAATATATATCATACAGGATGTTTTACTGAAGATTCGTATCCTCTGAATAGGTGGTAGTACACATAAAATGCAACAAAAAAGCTGAAAATCATTAATGTTTATCTTTCATAATAACCGAAAAAAGAATGGTTTTTGAAAAGTGGGTAGCAGGTCACTGGTCTAAGAATCACACTTGGAGCTGGATGTGCCTATCTGATACATTGACGCAGCTGCTGCTAGGTGATGTCGCAGTTTGTTTTGACTATAATTTCCAGCAGTTCCCAAAAGTTGACATTTTTAGCAAATTTTTGTCGATTTGCGTAAAAACAAAAAGAGTTTTTTGTTCGTATTGATGAATACTATCACACATGCAATTTATACGAAAGTTGAGTAAAACACCCTGTATGTAGACCAACAATTTGTACCAATACATTTGCCGGAGCAACTTTAGAACATAACTTATTGCGATCTTGTATTCGTCATCAAGTACTTAGCTAAGAAAAAAAATGTTGAGTTCGCAGTGCAACCTTAGCATCACTTCTGCAAAATTCATGAAGCGATGTTGTTGTTATTGTTGATTGTAGTATTATGATAATTTTGCAGTAAAAAGAATATCTTTAGGAGAATACCCTGTACTGGACAATTATTTTATAGAAACCAAAATGTATAGGGCATTTCACCTTGTTTTGAAATCTTTCTTACTTCGTTTGTACGTCATACTGCATGACGTTTTTACCATTATTTTCTTTCTGCATTTTATAGAGCATTATTTGACTTGTCACTATTCGACTTGGGTCAAGTATACATTAAACATATCACTACCACAGAACTCCGCATCTAGCGGTAGCGGGTACGCTACAGCTACCACAAGCACAAAATAACACTAATGTATGTTCTAATAACAACTGTCCTTGAACACAAAATTTTATCCAAATTGCATTTTTGACTTTTTTATTTTGAAGGTCTATAGCTTTGTAACATTTCATTTTTGAACATAGATATGTTGTGCTTTATGGCCTATTTTGATCAAAGGCATTGACCCTCAGGAATTGGCATCGTCTGCTCAAGATATCCTATATGTAAAATAGGTGAAGTCCCATTTAATGTTAAATATCTAGCTACATTTTAAAGCAGGTGTGGAATTAAGTCGTGAACTTAGAATTCCAAAACAAAAACCATTCAAGAAAAAAATTACTCGATACGAATATCAATATAAAGAACGAAGTAAGAGAGATCCAAAAACCCTGAAGTACCCTGTACGTCTTAGGCTCACTAAAAAGATTGATTAGTACAGGGTATACCCCTAAAATGTATCTTGCCAATACGAGAATTACCATATGACTAGCCCCAATAATAATGATAATATCGCCACGTAGATTTTGCTGGAGATGCTGAGATAGAAAAAGACTGAACCAGGATCGCGTTCGATGCTCAACGAGATTTCCATAGCTATTTCATGATGAACATCAAATCACACAAAGTTATGCTCGAAGCTTCTCGTATAATATGTACCGATACAAATTATTTGTCTGTGTGACATATGATCGTTTTTCGATTACACAGAAACAAGACAACATGCACAAAGTTTTCTTAGCTTTTTGGTATGAAAGTTAAATAAAATCCTATTTAACCTAACTGGCTCCATTTTGATAAACCTAATAGTTTCTGAAAAAACAGTAAAAATCATCTGGGGGCATGGCTTACCCTCATCAGCTTCTCTGGTTCACCACTTTTGAGTAGTAACTTTTAAGGGGTTATTTAACATATCACAAAGAAGGCCTATCAAAAATCCAAGGATCTACCTCAATTCCCCTCTATTTTTACTAATTTGACTGAACTGTTACCGTGGTATTAAAATATACATATCTTAGAAACTGTTTATTTGTGCTAGAAACATAACAGTAAAATGCAGGAGGTCAAAAGATTTGGCTATAACATTTATTTTTCAAAACACATATACATGACGTGTCTTCGAAACTTTTAATTGTATTCTTGTAAACAAAACTAATCATGTTAAAATAAATGATTTAAAAACAAATTATTAAAAAACAATTATTTGCATAAACCTTATGTATTTTAGAACAAAAGAGGCTCAATGCTATTTTCTCATGTTAATAATAATTTTCAGAGTTACATCAGAGTTTTACGGAAAACGTTAATTTTTCTGCGTTTAAGGTTATTTATGGAATTTACGAACAAATCAACAAAAATAAAGATCACTTATGTGCTTAGCATCCCGAAATCATTACGTCAATCGTAATTTTATCTCTGATACATTCGGCAACGTTGCTGGGTTCGGTAGGGTAGGTAGGCTTGCTTAAAATTATACAAATGGGTCTGTAAACACTGTAATATGTATCGGGTTCAAGAACGACTGTCAAATATTACCAATATTTTTTTCATATATTTTTACCCCTCGAGGATCTTAAATATTGCTTATCAGAAATAGATCAATATTATGTAAAATATACACATTTTAAAAATCAAAAAATGCGGGTCTACTAACGACCCCACCATATAGCGGGTCCGACAACGTCGATTAAACCAATATATATATATATATATATATATATATATATATATATATATATATATATATATATATATATATATATATATATATATATATATATATATATATATATATATATATATATATATATATATATATATATATATATATATATATATATATATATATATATATATATATATATATATATATATATATATATATATATATATATATATATATATATATATATATATATATATATATATATATATATATATATATATATATATATATATATATATATATATATATATATATATATATATATATATATATATATATATATATATATATATATATATATATATATATATATATATATATATATATATATATATATATATATAGGTTTAATCGACGTTGTCGGACCCGCTATATGATAGGGTCGTTAGTAGACCCGCATTTTTCCATTTTTTAAATGTGTATATTTTACATAATATTGATCTATTTCTGATAAGCAATATTTTAGATCCTCGAGGGGTAAAAATATATGAAAAAAAATATTGGTGATATTTGACAGTCGTTCTTGAACCCGATACATATTACAGTGTTTACAGACCCATTTGTATAATTTTAAGCAAGCCTACCTACCCTACCGAACCCAGCAATGTTGCCGAATGTATCAGAGATAAAATTACGATTGACGTAATGATTTCGGGATGCTAAGCACATAAGTGATCTTTATTTTTGTTGATTTGTTCGTAAATTCCATAAACAACCTTAAACGCAGAAAAATTAACGTTTTCCGTAAAACGATGTAACTCTGAAAATTATTATTAACATGAGAAAATAGCATTGAGCCTCTTGTGTTCTAAAATACATAAGGTTTATGTTTACAAGAATACAATTAAAAGTTTCGAAGACACGTCATGTATATGTTTTGAAAAAATAAATGTTATAGCCAAATCTTTTGACCTCCTGAACATTTTACTGTTATGTTTTTAGCACAAATGAACAGTTGCTAATATATGTATATTTTAATGCCACGGTAACAGTTCAGTCAAATTTGTAAAAATAGAGGGGAATTGAGGTAGATCCTTGGATTTTTGATAGGCCTTCTTTGTGATATGTTAAATAACCCCTTAAAAGTTACTACTCAAAAGTGGTGAACCAGAGAAGCTGATGAGGGTAAGCCATGTCCCCAGATGGTTTTTACTGTTTTTTCAGAAACTATTAGGTTTATCAAAATGGAGACAGTTAGGTAAAATAGGATTTTATTTAACTTACATACCAAAAAGCTAAGAAAACTTTGTGCATGTTGTCTTGTTTCTGTGTTATTGAAAAACGATCATATGTCACACAGACAAATAATTTGTATCGGTACATATTATACGAGAAGCTTCGAGCATAACTTTGTGTGATTTGATGTTCATCATGAAATAACTATGGAAATCTCGTTGAGCATCGAACGCGATCCTGGTTCAGTCTTATTCTATCTCAGCATCTCCAGCAAAATCTACGAGGCGATATTATCATTATTATTTGGGGCTAGTCATATGGTAATTCTCGTATTGGCAAGATACATTTTAGGGGTATACCCTGTACTAATCAATCTTTTTAGTGAACCTAAAACGTACAGGGTACTTCAGGGTTTTTGGATCTCTCTTACTTCGTTCTTTATATTGATATTCGTATCGAGTAATTTTTTTCTTGAATGGTTTTTGTTTTGGAATTCTAAGTTCACGATTTAATTCCACGCCTGCTTTAAAATGTAGCTAGATATTTAACATTAAATGGGACTTCACCCATTTTACATGTAGGATATCTCGAGCAGACGATGCCAATTCCTGAGGGTCAATGGATTTGATCAAAATAGGCCATTAAGCACAACATATCTATGTTTAAAAATGAAATGTTACAAAGCTATAGACCTTCAAAATAAAAAAGTCAAAAATGCAATTTGGATAAAATTTTGTTTTCAAGGACAGTTGTTATTAGAACATACATTAGTGTTATTTTGTGCTTGTGGTAGCTGTAGCGTACCCGCAACCGCTAGATACGGAATTCTGTGCCAGTGATATGTTTAATGAATTATGTTTAATGAATACACTATTGAATGCAAAATTTAATTCTTCACGAAACAGGTATACTTGACCCAAGTCGAATAGTGACAAGTCAAATAATGCTCTATAAAATGCAAAAAAAATAAAGGTAAAACGTCATGCAGTATGACGTACAAACAAGTAAGAAAGATTTCAAAACAAGGTGAAATGCCCTATACGTTTTGGTTTTTATAAAATAATTGTCCAGTACAGGGCATTCTCCTAAAGATATTCTTTTTACTGCAAAATTATCATAATACTACAACCAACAATAACAACAACATCGCTTCATGAATTTTGCAGAAGTGATGCTAAGGTTGCACTGCGAACTCAACATTTTTTTTCTTAGCTGAGTACTTGATGACGAATACAAGATCGCAATAAGTTATGTTCTGAAGTTGCTCCGTCAAATGTATTGGTAGAAATTGTTGGTCTACATACAGGGTGTTTTACTCAACTTTCGTATAAATTAGGAATAGGAACAAAAAACTCTTTTTGTTTTTACGCAAATCGACAAAAATTTGCTAAAAATGTCAACTTTTGGAAACTGCTGGAAATTCTAGTCAAAACAAACTGCGACATCACCTAGCAGCAACTGCGTCAATGTATCAGATAGGCACATCCAGCTCCAAGTGCGATTCTTAGAGCAGTGACCTGCTACCCACTTTTCAAAAACCATTATTTTTTCGGTTATTATGAAAGATAGACACTAATGATTTTCAGCTTTTTTGTTGCATTTTATGTGTACTACCACCTATTCAGAGGATACGAATCTTAAGTGAAACAACCTGTATGATATATATTCATGCGCCAATTAAATAAGCCAATTAATTATTTTATCTAATCCACTTAACAACCAGTCCATAAATCTAACAGTTTTTGAAAATAAAACGACAAAATCCATCTGAAGGCGTGGTTTAATATTGATATTTTACAAAGTTCAGGATATTATCTACTCGTAAACATGAACAAATCAAGCATAAAGTCATTTTGAAGTTTAGCTGACCAAAATAGACTACATTTGATTAGTTTAACCTAGATTAAAAAATAGCAGTTTCTATTTTTACCGTGCGTTTGTACAGTTACAAAGAAATTATGGAATATTCGATCCCTACTTTCTGTTTAATGAATTTGAAGGTACAAAACAGTATACACTATATGGTGGTTAAGTGCCTTTAACAGAAACGTCGAAAGGTAACGAAGAAAAGAAGAAGTTTTTTCAAACCTTGCCTAATTCCGTTATATTGCACTTGTACTAAGTTAAAGATCAATTTTTATTGTATTCTGAAATAGCTATTTGTGAATTGGAATATGTATTATATTCTTAGTGCCGAATTGTACACCAGAGATTTTCTGATTACATTTGAAATACATGCAGTTCTAAATATAACAGGCGCAAATCATATTAGTCCACCCAGTTTCATTTTTGTTAAAGAACGTCCCACAGAATTTATTCCGTTTATCTTTTGTTCTATGAGGTGGCCGTTTCTTGTTGCTATAGTGAAGTGCTACTTACTACTGCATCTACCCCATACCAATGTTCATGACATTCAATTGGGGGTTGCAACATACACTGCCCCTCCGAACCTTTTGAGTGCCCTGTTTCCATTAAAAGTTCCATTAAGTAATCTTACAAATTACAGACGAGAAAGTTTTCCTTCAGCGTTTTAGCAAAAAAGTCACAAATGATGCTCAACTTAGTTCGCCCATTTTAATTTTTGATAAAGAACACCTCACGATTTATACCCTGAATGGTCTACGACGTTGTTATTTATTGGTGGTATATAGTACATATCGTCGCCATTAATGCATATGAACTTAATTCTTTGAAATGTTGTAACTAGCAATGTTGCTAGTTGCGATTTCAAAGAATTCATCATGCCATCTGTAACAAAGTTTTTATAAGCATTTAAACCGCGCTCCTGGAAAATTGCTAGAAAATAGTTCCGCTAGTATGCATTAACGTCGACGATATGTATGAGTACTGTGATCCAGTGATATGTATGTGTGCGTGTAGTATCCAATGCAACGAATATAAACAAGGAGTCAGAAAATAATTCAGAAAACAAATAGTTCAAGCATTCATTCTCACATCTTAACAGTAAAAGAATAAAGCATTCATTAACCACAAACAGTCTTTCAAACAAACAAACACAGAAGATATTACATGTGGTGACAGCCGACTTTAATTGAACACGCAACAATCTGTCAAGAAACTTACTCTTGCAAGCATATCATTCAAGATACCAGGATCCTATTTATGAAGCAGATGTCGAGAAATCAATTAGCATAATTCCAGTAGAGGATCAATACTCTCTCAGCACCACCACTACCAGTACATGGAGAAGTTCCATCGCTGAAGTCATAATCTATCTGAAGTCACGGTTGTATAAAGTTTTTTCTGTTCTAAATTTTTCTGCCATCAAAGCAGACTATCTACAGCATTTAAAGAAAGTATTTCAGCGCCTATATCATTACGGTTAACTATCAAATTAAAAAAGAAACAATCTTTGAAGCGAAAGAACTAACTTGTCTGGACCACACAGTGAACAGTGATGGAGTTACGCCGCAAGTTTCAAAAGGAGAAGCTAGTCATAACTTTCCAATCCTTAGAATGCAACAAGAATTATGCCATTTCGTTGGCATAGATTGTCGATTTAAACCTGAGCTAAACCTATTTATTCCAGAAAAAGTTTCAGAACCCTACAAGAAACCCACACAACAGTGTGTCGCAAAACGTATAATTACAAATCGGTTGTTGTGAACTTCAATAAACGGTCGTACCAAAAATTCGTTACTTCGTGTGATCGGGAACACAGGGAATACATAGCAGATAAGCTCGGATGCAGCCCATTACAAATCCTTATCTTTTTTTGTGCCGTTTATGTATAGAACGTTCGCAACTACGTTTTGTTCCCTGTTAGACATATTTGTGTACATACATTTACTATTTTTCTTTTATGTTGCATATACGATTATGATCCAACCAACAACCTACAAGTCCAACAGAATCCTCATACGTTCCTCTTAGGTTAAGTTTTGTAGTTTTTAGTTATTTACATTTTGCAACGAGCCCTAGAATTTAGAATCTGCTGTCTTAATTTTAACCGTTTTCAATTATCTCATTCGATTATCACGTTATTCTTATTAGCGCATTTCTATAGGTTAAGTTCTTATCATTGTAACGAACATTAACATTAAAAGCCCTGTACTAACTTTAATCAATTGTAAAACCAGCCAAAGAAAAAACGCAGTTTTTTACGTATCTATCAAGTTGCTTTACAATCACAACCACATCTTATGCGTACATTCACTAGTTCTTTCCAATCCTATCCTCAAGCAAGCTGATGGAGACTTTTTCTGCTGGAAAAATTCTAAAAACCAAGGGAGCAATAAATGTGATGATCACCGTTGCCTTGGATACTTTGTAGTATCCAAGGAATCGAATGAAAACGAGAGATCAGAAAATAATTCAGAAACCAAATAGTTCAAGCATTCATTCTCTCATCTTAACAGGAAAAGAATAAAGCTTTAATTAACCACAAACAATCCTTCAAACAAACGTACAAAGAAGATATTACAGTACTTTAATACTAAAAAATTTAATCAAGTTCTTGAAATTTATCGTTTCATTACTACGGAAAATGACATATGTACTTTTCCACCTTATTTGGAAACCATCCACTTTCCCCAGAAATTGACTTTTCCGTATTATGTTGCGTTGTCTCACTTGCTCGAAAATCCTGTTAACCTTACTCTAATCATTTATATAAAAAATTAATTCAGTTATAAAGTCCTACTTAAAGATACATTGATATGAACACATGGATTGTAGGTATTAATATATGCTTTCAATCATACAAATATAACTTTATAAATTTATCCAACACCTCTATATAAATACCATGTTTACTATGGTCATTTTAAATAAGGAAAGTGATTGTTTACTCTTATGTTACATTATAACCCACGTTGCCCCTAGCATCGTGGGTTATTTTTAAAAAACTCACTCCTTCAAAGATAACAACCAATCACCAGCTTACGTTATTTAATATTATTAAAATCCAGTCATCGTGCTAGAGTATAGAATTTATTACCTTCAAAACTACTATACATTGCAAATTCGATGTTGAAACTTAAATAAAGCGGTGTTGGATAAAATTTTGTATGACACGCGTGAGTTAAGGATATTATCCACTCAGAAAAATTACCCTCTCCGGCCTGCCGGCCCTCGAGGGTAAATTTCTCGTTCGTGGATAATATCTTACTTAACTCACTTGTACCATAAATAACTATTATATCACTCTCCAAACTCTAGTGACGCTCAATTTCTAATGAAACTTGAAAATTTGTTTGATGTATATGCTAGTAGATCAGAGACCTTACTAATTATCAGAGACTTTAATATTGACCTATTAAAGGATTCATATTATGAAAATAGGCTGAGATCGTTAATTAAAAATAATGGACTACATCAGATTCTCGACCAACCTACAAAAATCACTAAGGACAGTGCTACACTCAGATCTTCTTGTATCTAATGAAAAAACCATTGATGTCCAGGTACACCATGTTCCAAAAATAACCGATCACTCAATAATAACTGTAAATGCAAAAGTGAAAGAAAAATATGAAGAATATACAATACAACACAGGACATGAGCAACTTCAATGAAATGCAATTTCAATTAGATCTAATGGATCAACCATGGAATCCGGACTGTACAAACACCAATCAACTAGCAGAAACATTAGTTAAAACCATAATGGACACACTAAACAGGCATGCTCCAACTGTTAAAAAACCATTAAATGTCAATGGAGTTGTAAGCGTTGGTGGACCCCAGAAATAGCCTTGGAAATTGAAGAAAGGGACAGATTATATAAAAGAGCAATCTTTACACAAGAAGAAAGTGATATGAATAGGTATAGACAACAAAGAAATGGAATTACTAGTTTGATCAGGAACCACAAGAGAAATTATTATCAAGAAAAAATAGATGACATGAAAAATAACTCAACAGAAATGTGTAAAACAGTTAAAGAATTAATTAAAGGAGGCCATAACAGACAAAAAAAGGAATGTATTATTTTTGACAATGAGTTAGAAAAAAAGGAAAATCAAATTGCAGAAAAATTCAATATTTACTTTATTAACAGCATACAACAAATTATTACATTAACAAATTTAACCCAAATTGAAACTGATTTAAGCCACATTAATGTACATCAATGCAAGTTCGGAAAATTTTTACCAATAGAGTTTTTGGAGTTAAAAAAAATTATAAACAATTTACCTAATAAGAATAGTAGTGTCGATGGTATTACAGTAAAGATTCTTAAATTAGCTTTCAATGTAATAGGACAGAGATTTTTATATATTCTTTTTTAAACATTTAATAATATTTAAAATAAAAACCGAATATATCCAGAGCACATTTTAAATGAATTAATATTCGTAGATGTTCATGATCATAATACTAGAAGTAGAAATAATTTTTATGTTCATACAGTAACAACAAATATAGGACAAAATAATCTGTTTCATAAAGGTTTAGTGGAATATAATTCACTTCCAGCTAATGTAAAAAACTGTACATCTTTAACATTATTTAAGAAACAGTGTAAAAAATATGTAATAAATTACATTAATATTTAAGAAATTATAATGTATTATAAGGAATTTATCTTGTTATATGCTATAAATAAAGTATATTATTATTATTAATAAATATTAAAACCTTCAATTTTTCAAAGCCAGAGATTAATTTACAAATGTGAAAAGAACTCGCATACGAGTTGATGTAATTCTTACGTCACTTTTCTCCATCAAATATTAAATGCGAGCTATTATAACCAAACGTTTATAAAACAAAGCTTAACATATGCGTCATGGCAATGTTGCCAGATCCAGGGCTTAGGAAGTCTGTAGAACATAGCGGGTTTGATAGCGTCTTGTATAAAAATATACGATATACACTTGAGAAAGGCGCGACGCCCCCTATAGTTCATTGTGATGAACTACGGTTGTATAAAACTTTTTACAGACCCTACTTTTCCAAACCCAAATTGTATATTTTTTTATTGCAGTTTTAGATAAACCTTATCCTGTAGACCTCGAAAACATAGGAGAACTTTGCCAGGCCCAAGCCCGGGTCTGAGAGCGTCGAAAATGGTCCGACAAGTCGGTAGAATATAGCGAAACGGGTGTGTATAAGCGGTTTGACAAATATATATATATATATATATATATATATATATACAAGAAAGTGCTATAATAATGGGATATCGCGCAACAGAGAAGAAAGAAAACATAAGTTGCAGCCGTCTACACGTGTTTCACACTTATTAGTGATCATCAGGACGGCATAGCAGATGGAATAAATATAAAAGCAACTAACTCAGAAAGATGTAACAACACAAGGTTTCACTGATAGCAGCTAATCATTGATATATATATATATATATATATATATATATATATATATATATATATATATATATATATATATATATATATATATATATATATATATATATATATATATATATATATATATATATATATATATATATATATATATATATATTGATAATGGGTACCTTGTCACCTCCAAAGTAGATACCCAGGGTACGTTGTCACTTCATATATAACGTTGTGACCTCCGTTTTCGGAGGTGACAACGTTTTGCCCTTTTTTCGACTGTATAAGCATATAGATGGTGTTAGAAGCCTAAATTCAAATTTTTGTCTGGAGGTGATAACGTCATACTTATACTCACAAATTTAATTTTTAGTTCAGCTGTAGATCGCTGGCGTTGCCGTCGCTGTTAGTTGTATAATTGCCAATACGATGTCACCTCCGCCTGTATATGTTGTTTTTTGTATCATGTACGGTACGTTGCAGGCTCCACACATTGGCAACGTTGTGTACAAGACCTAAACCACTCAGGTATATAGAATTCCATCGAAACCAGTACCTCTGGCGTAGTTTCGGCCATTTCACGCTACCTGAATTTTTACAGACACTTTTTGGGTATAGTAGCAGCATTTAAATAAATATTTGTAAACTACTCAGAAAATTTAAGGGATCTCTTGAATTGTACGTCATTTTTAAATAGTTAATGATACTTAAGAACAATAAAATAATAATTTCTATTTCATTTAAAAAGTTTTTAATTGAAAACGACTTTCTTTGAGATATGAAAAAAATTAAATAGGAAATACGTTTTAGTCGTAATTATGTATAAATAAAAAATTCATCTTTTTACAAAATGATCATTTCGTATTTACTGGATTATTATTATTTGATTATTATTTTAGGAATTGTCATATGACATATGATATATTCATTCTCGCATCCACAAAGAAAGATTTAAAATCTTTAAAATCTTCAATATTTTTAGTATTACAATTAATATAATAATTAATATAATTTTCAAAGAAAAATAATTTTAATAAGCAAAATAATGTAACATTTGGTATGTAGTTTGCAAATTTCACCAAATTACCCGGTTAATAAAGTTTTCATTGACATTCTAACTATGTTTACATTTGATGAAGGAAAGAATAAGTCTGAAATACTCATTTTGTAATATATATTATGTAATTAGGAGATCAAGCGATATTTTAAATCCAAGAAGATTTTTAACGCCGAGGCGCCAGCCGAGGCGTTATAACATCTTTGAGGATTTAAAGAAGCTTGATCTCCGTATTGCTTAAGTTGTTTTATTTTATTTCGTATTTCAATCCTAATTTCTCCCTTTTAAAATCCATCCGAATTTATTGTATAAAGAAGCAAGTTGCCTTGTCTGTGTCATCATGCGCGTAACTAAGGAGATAAAAAGCAGCATGCATGCATGCATGTGGCTATAATGCAACATCAAATTATTTACGTTGCCAACAACAACGGAGATCAAGAACGTCTTGAACTCCGGTATCATTGACAACGGAGATCAAGATATACTTTATATTACTAATTGTGGTATATAAAGAATTGTTTGAAATACGAAATGAAATAAAAAATATTAACTGTTTATATTTTTACATAATTACAACTAAAACATATTTTCTATTAAATTCCATATTGTAGCGGAAAATAAAACCTTACGTCATAATCTTGACATGAAGCTTTACGTACTGAAAGGCTTAAACAAACGTCAGTTTAACATAAAGTGTCGTATTTTTATTATTAGTATAGTCAATTTTTGCATTAAGTTCGTATTTTTTACTATCTAAAGATAGAGACTTGAAATCTTTTCTAATGCCTTTAGTACTGGACCAATATAAAATGTAATATGTTTAATATGGGGGCACGCCCCCCTGGTGGTTGAGACCCCCATTTTGTACCCCTGATTTAATAACGCAACCAGATTGAGCAAAGTTGTGTTGGGAGTGTTCTTGGGGTCGCTGATTATGAATCCAATGAGAAAATTAAAAAATTCAAATAGCAGACCCAAAATGGCGGCTCTAAAATAACGGCCTTTGATATTGAGAATGCGATTTACGACATTTCTATTGATTCTAGAGAGAAATTCAAAGAATCAAAAAGTGTTTATAATGTGATTTTGCAAAGGACTACGCTATTTTGGTTACCTGATTAAGTAACCCCTTCGCTCTGCCCTAGTAGTAGAGTCAATTTCTGCATTAAGTTCTTATTTTTTACTATCTAAAGATAGAGACTTGAAATCTTTTGTAATGCCTTCAGTACTAGACCAATATCAAATGTAATATGTTTAAGATAGGGACACGCCCCCTCGGGGGGGTTGAAATCCCCGTTTTAAACTCCCAATTTAACAACTCGGGAAGTTTTCAACCAAGTTGAGCAAAAACTATGTTGGAGGGAGCTGTGAGGTCGTTGATTATGAATCAAATAAGAAAATCACAAAATTCAAAATGGCGGACACAAAATGGCGGTATTTTAGATTGAAAATGCGATTTACGCCGGTCCTATTGATTTTAGAGAAAAATGAAAAAAGCCAGAAAGTGTTTAGAATGTGATTCTACATAGGAATACATAATTCCGGTTACCTATTATGTAACCCCTTCACTCTCCCCTACTGAGAAGCCCACTAGGATTGATTGAAGGGGGTTACATAATAAGGTAACCAAAATAGTGTATTCCTATGCAAGATTACATTCTAAACACTTTTTGACTCTTTGGATTTTTCTCTAAAATCAATAGAAACGGGCGTAAATCGCATTTTCAATCTCAAATACCGCCATTTTGAGTTCGCCATTTTGTATTTCTTAATTTTCTCATTGGACTCATAATCAGGAACACCAAAACCCCCCCAAAATGAATTTCACTCAAGTTAATGGAAAACTTCCCGAGTTATTAAATTGGGAGTGTAAAAGGGGGTTTCAACCCCCCGAGGGGTAAAACCGCCATTTTAAACATATTACATTTTATATTGGTTCAGTACTGAAGGCATTAGAAAAGATCTCAAGTCTCTATCTTTAGATAGTAAAAAATAGGAACTTATGCAAAAATTGACTTTACTACTAGGGCAGAGCAAAGGGGTTACATAATAAGGTAATCGAAATAGTGTATTCCTTTGCAAAATCACATGAATTTTTCTCTAAAATCAATAGAAACGGCGTAAATCGCATTCTGAATCTCAAAGGCCGTTATTTTAGGACCGCCATTTTGAATTTTTCAATTTTATCATTGGATTCATAATCAGTGACTCCAAGAACCCTCCCAACATAAATTTCGCTCAATTTGTTTGCGTTATTAAATTAAGGGTACAAAATGGGGGTCTCAACCACTAGGGGGGGGCGTGCCCCCATTTTAAACATAGTACATTTTATACTGGACCAGTACTGAAGGCATTACAGAAGATTTCAAGTCTCTATCTTTAGATAGTAAAAAATAAGAACTTAGGCATGTTTTTTGCAAAAATTTACTCTACTATATAGTATGACTAGATTATTATAAAGCAGGGGATAAATGAACTTTCGTTCAAAGAGAAAAATTGCAACACATGAAAAAAAACGTTATAGGTCCTGTAGATGATTCTCCTTAGTTATCGTTTCAAGATTTCAGACGCTACTTCTGTCTTCCTTCAGAGATCAAACTCGTTCTGTAAAGTTTCATTGCCGGATTTATAACATAAATAACTATAAATCAAAAATGTTTCTTTTTATAACATTCTATTCGTAAAAAAAATCCTATACTAACATCCTATCCTATTCGTTTGTTGGCGAAGGAAATGGACATGAGCTCCAGATCTATGTCGCCACTGATCAAGGAAGACCTTAGTATGAGGACTGGACACTTGTTAACAGCTCGACATAATGAAATAAGAAGAGTTGGAGACAAGCCTCATTTGCAGAGATAGGTGAAAAATTTTCATCGCCTAATCTTGTTTCCCTGCATTTTATATTTGGATTTAGGATTGATGCATTATGATTACAATTAAAGTAATTGTCAAACAATTCACATAGTTGATTTGGAAAACCCGTTTGCACATCGCAGCTAGGATGCGTGAACTCTCCTAAAGTCATTCTATTTAGATTCCTTATAGGAATCGAGCCCAATTAAGTAAAATACTTGTATTTACCCTATAGCGGAGTTGTTCACATGATAAGATTATTATTTATTTATTATTTAGGCGGAGTTATTTATCGCTCGTAAATAGCAACAAACAAAGTCACTTTAAATCCAAATAAAACATACTATTTTTTCCACTAGGGTAAAAGTGCCTCCTCTCTATGATTAGAAGTTTAGTCTAGCAATACCAACAATTTTTTATTAGAAGAAAAAAAATTAAAACAAAGGTCTTTGAATAAACCCCAGCGTGGCTGAATACTGGACAGTCAAATGTCGTTTTCTCGACATTGATCCAAGTGTAGGCGAATTTTCAGATATCGAATCTTGGTTCTCTAACTCATGTTTAATATGTATTTATTTTTAAGCGTTTTATATGTATAAAATGATGATGTACTTCAAACAATATTATTGCTTGGGTGATTGTTAAATCTAAGACGGCTGTGAAAACTGCTGCAGCGCTATATTTCCAGCGGTGTGTTGGACGCACCGATTTTCACCCACGTTTCAAGCAATTTTCAGATTCTGAGTCTCGGTTGTTTAATTGTCACTCGAGGGTTAATCAACAACCTGATACTAATTTTCGCTTCACTAAACGTTGTACAAGTCGGAGCCAATGTTCAGAAACCGAATCAGGATTCCTTACAACTTGCCCAAGCTTCAGCCAATTTTCACCCGTTAGGTCAATGCCAGTTACCCATAGAATATACTTAAGTCAAATATCAGATACTATTTCGCTAATTTGCTTTAGCTAGTCTAAAGCTAAGTACTCACAGCAGCGGATCCGCAGGCGGATGTCATACGATTGGTCGGATTGAGTCGATTTGACTCAAACCGACCAATCGTATGACATCCGCCTGCGGATCCGCTGCTGTGAGTACTATAGCGGTTTAACACTGTGGGGTGAAGTGTTAGG